>CAJQZN010025682.1:0-14184 GCA_907164685.1 Colias eurytheme | reverse complement strand
ATTGATAGACGTCAAATGTTGCCTATTAAATTGGCTCGACAATAATATTATAATTTATAATTACTGAATATCGGGTTTATTATGGGGTTTATAATAGATATGTCCGCAAAATATGATTCATAAACCATAGATACAAATTCCTGAAACACTCAAATCAGCACTTGCACATAAGAGCTTCACAGAATTTGACCCAATTTCCTCCATGAGTTTATTCCTACGGTGATACGGTCTATCATTATCTCACCTAATTTTGTACCGTTTAGTATATATATATATTTTATTTTAAATATTTATTGTTAAATCTCCGTTTATCGGGACTGAGAAAGAAGAGGAAACTTTTACTATCAGAATGCAGAAGTTCTAGGTTAAGCCGTTTAACTGATTTTAAATGAACTAAAAACTAAACCGCATAAATAATAATTGCAATCTACAATTAGCCAATTTATATAATTAATTAATAGAAATTACAATTACTTAATTAATACTTAAATAGATAAAATGAGTCACGCTATGCGGTGTTTGCACCGCTCCTTAAACCAATGGTCCGGGAGATAGTAGTAATAGAGAAATCGAAATAAAATGGTTTATAGTTTTCTCGTACACTCTCTGTCAAGCACATCAGCTGTGTATGAACTAGATTTTTATTATTAATATTACAATATGATCCTCTATTCTTTTCACATTTTTTGGGAATATGTAGAGCCAAATCCTGGCTCTATCTCTTAAAGCAGTGAGAAGGTGCCATATCGAGGCTTAATAAAATATGTCAACCTAATTTTTTATAAGCCAAATTTTAATTAAAAGATCGACTGTAAGTAACATAATCCTATCCACTTCCATCCATTTCAGTTTCCTTTTAATTTACATTTATTTTTGGACAATAATTAGAAATTATAGAGGTGTAACATGTTGAAAACAAACAAAAAGAAAATGACGTAGGTATCGCGACATGTCGATAATATTTCGGGGCTATCGAATATCCTCTGTGCAGCTCCTATATACCTAAGAACTGCCTTCCAGTGCCTACTAGTACTTTCAGCGCCGGCGTCTGAGCATGACGCGCTTGCGCATTATTTACCATACAAGATAACAAAAGATCACATGAGTGCTACGTGCATTTTACCTATAAGTTGTACGATAAAATGTTCAACGTAGAAAATAGTGCAGCTGTGTTTCGATATTAATTAAGTGTACGAAATTAACAAATAAAAAGTACAAAATGTGGTTTGTTATTGTTTTGGGTTTATTAACTTCAGTGAACTGTGAAAAAAATAATACAGCTTGCTGCCTACCGGAGCAAGGTTTATTTGTGGATGGGCAGAATACTTGTGAAAATGCTATTACCAAAATTCGAACACCGACACGATTAACATGTAACAGTACGGACCAAATATCTATGAGTATTTTCAATTATACAATAAAAGATGATGGGACTCTCAGTATATTAGATGAACTATTTGACACCGATGTAGAATATGAAAAGTAAGTCGAGTAAAATATTCAATAACAAGTGCTTCGCTTTATCGCTTCGTTAAAAATATTCGGTAATAAAGTAAACAAAAAACTAGATCAAGGTTTTACTCGATGAATATTCGCGCAATATTCGTACGAAGGACTTCAGGTTTATGAGATGACGAGATCACACTTATTGGAATCCTTTAAAAGGAATACCTTCCAATAATTTAAAATCAAGTTTTAAAAGGTTAAGCATCGCAAAAAATATTTTATATAATATATGTATATTCTTTCCATTTAGTTTTCAATATCGTAACTAGATTTTCAACCTACAACATAGGTACACTTATCCTAATTCCTATCCTATCCTATCCTAATATGTAGTAAAATAATTTTTATAGTTAGTAGTTAGTTACGTTATTTTTTTTACAGAAACTCCAATTATTTTTTGTTTTTTTTTCTAGGTATTGTGTAGCAGGGAGCATAGTAAATCAGACGGAAGGTTTGCTAGTGTTTTGTTCTGAAGACGAAGAGAAGCTTATAGAAGGCAATGTACTCGAATATTGTATGATTGTTTCCGTCATATTTCTTACGCTCACGGCGCTTATTTACTGTATATTGCCAGAAGTAAGGTACGTCAATCATTACGTTATTTGTTTATAGTCGTCACATTACATTTAAATCCTATCAATGTGAATTTATGACATTTACCGTTGAGTCAGCTTAGCGTGGTTTAGCAATGGAAGAAGTAAGAAACGTTTTTAGACGTGGGAGAGCATTACGATATCTAAAGGATAAAGCACCTTATGAATTCACTCTACATATTTTTAATTAACAATTTAAAAAAGTATTGTTATATATTTGTCTCATGATTTCTGTAATGACTATGTTCAAGGATTAAAAAATCATTGAACCGTATAATTGATGTCTGTCTATCCGCTAAAATCGTTCATCCGAAAACTTCTTATTATTTGCATTCATAAAAATGATAAACACTTTAGAACCCGGAATGAAAATGGTTATACAGTCACTTACCAGAAATTGAACGTTTATCCACTTTGTGAATGAGACTTAGGTATGATTCATATTTTAACTTGAATGATTATATCTAATGCTCATTACTACATATAAGTGCTCACTGCTCACATCCCCAGTATAATCTCTATGTAGAGCTGAGATAATTAAAATATTTTGGGTAGGTAGGTATTTGACATTTGTAGTTATAAAAGTTTTGGTAGGTAAGTCATACGTTATTATTATTATAGTTAAGAAATTAAATATGAAATAATCAACTTTATATTTTCTTCTTATAAGCTGACGAATGAACGTAGAGTACATTTTTATATTCAAATAATCTGAATGATTACAAGTTGAAACTTATAATAACGTAATATTATTTCATCAGCATCAACATCATCATGATGATGGATACTTTTAATTGTTATTGTTTAAGTATTCAGCTCAATTCTTAAAACTCAACCGCTTGTAACGGGAATGGTCCATGACAATGCGAAATTACGTTTATTCAAATGATAAATTGGGACGCAAAAAATTGAAATTCATTGAACTCCATAGTTTCCGAAATGTTTCATTCAATGATTTGACTAAAGTATTTCCTTGTTCGAGTTCTGATATCGTGAAAAATCGGACTCCGACTGAGACACTCAAAACAGTGGCTAATTGAACCAGGATTTTTATTTAAATACATCATGTAGGTATATAAGAAGGTGTATTATTATTTGAAATAGTGAATCGGATTTTTGCGAGTTGCGATTGCGTGCATATTGCGATATTTCTTAATTACTCTTATCTTTATAATATCTACATAATTATGTTATTTAAAAGAAGTATTAAATAACAATTGATAACTTTTTTAACCGATTATATATAGTTAACCTGAAGGTATTCAATTAAACATTAATGAAAGTGGGTCTTTTAGGACTTATCCTGGACTTATTTAATAAATAAATTGTATAAGTATTGTGTTAAAATGTTACTAAATTAGTATGTACTTGCAATATTAGAAATACTAATATTTATATCAGTGTCCGTTGGTTTGTATGTCTTTCTCGTTTGAACGCAGCAATAAATGGTAAGACTTTTAAACATTCTCAAACCATGGGGAACTTCAAATAAGCTTCAAATATTAAAAATACAAAACAATCATTACAAAACTTAGGTATTTGCCTAATGCCTTGTCATCTTGAGCGATTCTTTTTCCCGCTCTATCCAAAAGTCGACGCTCCCTATGATTACTTTCTTAAATCAAAATATTATGTATGTTAATATTTTCAATATTTTTTCAGAGATCTTCAAGGAAAAAGCATCATCAATTTCTGTCTGAGCTTGGCTACAGGTCTTGGAATTTTAGCTTTAATGAAATTAATGGAATATTCTGATATGAATTTATGCGCAGTACGAGGTACATATTATTACGTTTTATTTAATGTTAATTATTTTTTTATTATAATAATACAAAACTATCAATCCCATTTAAATGTGTCAAAGATTGGGATGGATGTTTGTTAGTCATGTATGTAAATGCTATTTGACACAGAGATAGAGTAAAGAGATTTGGTCAAGATATGGTCAAGATAGACTGGTTTACCTAAGCGTGAGATGTCATACTATGAAATGTACAATGTACATACCTACTTAACTAGTACATTCAATTAAAATTCTGAAAAATAAAATGATGACACCAAAGCGTGCCTAGATGAATTTTCCTTCTTGATTTTTTTCTTCATGATTTTTTTTTCTTTTTTCAGGATTTTTGACATACTTCTTTTTACTAGCAAGTTTCTTTTGGATGAACGCTATTGCGTTGCAAATGATGTTGTATATAAAGTGAGTATTCAATTTGATTTTACGTTCGAAGAAAATAGAATCTTGAACTTTTTATAGTGTTAATCAGGAACGTATGTAAGTACCTTCTACAAGTACTACATACGTACCTAATAGCATATTATGGGTATGTAAGTAAATATAATTAAAAAAAAGAGTTAAATTATATATCAGTGTGTGCAAGACAAACTAAAGAAATTTATAAATTACGATTAAATATGATTTCAGTGCTCTCCTTATATTTCAGGCGACCATTCATGCACGATTATGGCTGGAAGCCTTTCATCTGGTATGCTCTTTACGCCTGGGGGTGTCCCACACTCCTAACTATATGTATGGCAATCGTTAACTTCCACCCCGGGAAACACCAGAAACCTGGCATTGGTTTGAACACATGTTGGTTTTTCAGTAAGTGATTTTTTGTCTAGTGTAATGTGTAGGTTTAAATGTTGATTGTGTGGCCAGTGGGAAAAATATGACGACGTTTTGGAAGGATTTCGTGAATTTGCACATCAAACAAACTGTTTATTATGCGAAAAAAATCCAATTAAATACGCATGATTGAACAAATTGTCTTGATTGGTACTAAATTAACGTGTGGAAGATATGTGATGAATTTAAAGTTACTACCAAGGTTAGCCTTTTTTGTCCATGTGCGATGTATCGTGTATGTTTATTTAATCATCATCAGTAGGTACATAATATATTTGTTATTTATGTAGCTGGTGCGACAGAAGCGACTCTACATAGCTCATAACTCATAATATAGGTAGGTACCTACCTACCTAGATGTCCGTGGTGTCCATTTGGTGTCAAACTTACATAATATGTAATACATAGTTATATTTTTTAAGTATAATTCAATCGCCATATATTTGGTTAAATCGGGAATCATTCTATTCTATATTATGCAATCATGATTGCCATATTTCGTAGAAATTATTGTTAGTGTGTGAATCTTAGTATGAATAGATAGGACACATCTAAGTACCAACTTTAACTAAAATATTCACTTGTTTTTTCTAATTCATGAGAATCTACAAAACGAATAAAAAGTGTGAAATTTTATTTTTTTGGTTTAGCACATAGTCAATACAATTTATATCGTCGCTTGTAATCATATAACAAAAACAGATTCTGATTTCAATTAACACATGTTATTATTTTTGTTCTAGATACGCGTCAGCAGTGGTATTATATGTATAGTGTTATGTCGATTATAATAATATTGAATATCTTCATATTTATTTACATATCGATGTACATGTGGAGGCAAAAATTTTCATCGACGCATGTAAAGGCAATGCGCTATAGGTATGAAATTTTCTATAAACATACACATTGATTAGCAATTCTGTAATTGATGAATTAATTGCTAATTTTTCTTTTAGGTTTACGATGTCTGTTAGGCTATTTGTTTTATTGGGATTGCCTTGGATATCGGAAATGATCAGCACATTATCCACAGCAAGTATCGTTTGGTGAGTATTGGGAATAGATAATATATTGTGTATTAGTGCAGTTTTTCACTAGTTAAAACACGTGGTTAGCACAGATTGTTTATTTTATTTCAATAATTTCAGTTAATAAAAAAAAAGGTTTGTGTGGACGAAGTCGTCGACAACAACTAGTATCGAATAATCTATATTCTAATCGAAATGATCTCAAACGATTATAATATTGTACTAGATAATAAACATTCTCATTAATTTTGCAATTAATATTTTATTTGCATTAAATCCTTGAACACCTATCAACCTACAAAGATAATAAAGAATTCTTATCATAATTTTACTTTAACAGGGTCGTATTGGATATATTTAACACACTGCAAGGGCCAGTAATTTTTCTGGTTCTTGTCGTATTCCGTCAACGAGTTGTTAAGGCACTATATAAGCGAGGCTATTTGGATTGCATCTCTGGAGTGGTCGAGAGATACTTAGCGGTTGCGGACGACGACGAAGACATCGTTCAGCACACAGCCGACGTCGCTATGGACGACCGAAAATTGGACTTGTGATGAAACGAAAATATCTACATAAAGAAAACATTGGCTTAGCTTTTATCTTAGTATATATAAATCTCGTGTCACAATGTTTGTCCTCAAAGGACTCCTAAACCACTTAACCGATTGTAATAAAACTCGCACACCATGTGCAGTTCGATCCAACTTGAGAGATAGGATAGGTTTTATCCCGGAAATCCCACGGGAAAGGGAACTATGCGGGGTTTTCTCTGAAAACGCGGGTGTAGCCGCGGGCGGAAAGCTAGTTGAAATATATATTGAAATATAGGTACGCCTGATAAGACTCTCTAAGATGTAGTTAAAGGCTTTGATTATGTTTTGCCTAGATACAGAGTCATACTGTTACTATTGGGACAAAACTTCGAGCTCCTTTAATATGCGTGCCTGAAAATATGAATTCATTTAATTTGTGTATGCGTGATGGTGAATGTCAGAATGTAAAGAAAAATACATGGATGTATGAAAATTGAAAATGTTCTAAAGGATAAACTAGTCGAAGAGTTACAAATGGAGTAATCTAGTCCTAAGACTTCATTAATATTATTTTGTCTATATATGCAGGTACTTACATTATGTCTTCTAAAGAATAATGATTAAATCATGGACGTATAAAAAAAGACGGACACCGTATTACGAACAAACAACGTGAAGCCACCATAGTAAGCTAGCGATCGTGTAAAGACAATAAACACGCACACACTCTCACCATAGTAAGCTAGTCGGCCGCCATTACGTCGTGAACTACCGACTGATTAACTGCGTCACTGTTTCACAAAAAATATTTAAAATGCCGTCTTGCGTGGTTAAATGGTGTCGCAACAGTACAATTTTAAATAACAAAACACGAGGGATTACATTCCACAGGGAAGCAAGTTATTTCTTTTATGTTTTAATGACAAAATTATTACGGCAAAATTTATAGAAAAAAATACAGCCGCCATTGTCAACAGGACAGCTGTTGCCATGGCAACATGGCACACACACATGGATGTTTCGCCGCCATTACTAGGCTTCACTCAATGTTTAGGCGATATACCGTCCGTCTTTTTTTATACGTCCATGGATTAAATATTACAGTATTATGAGTCCGTTTTTTTTAAAGGAAGAAGATTGAATCGTCATAAACTTATTGTATGTATGATATTATGTAAATCCTTTTATTGTGTGTCAGTAGGTACCTACATGAATATTAATTGCATGTTTTATTAATCTCAATGGTACCAATACTGGATATAATTTTCAACTGGAGGAGTAGTACATGAGTACATAGTACCTACCTAGTATTCTGTTATTTCATTTTAGTTTATAAATTAAGTTTAACATTAAGTAAATACATTTATAAGTACAAAATATTTATCAATAATAAAATTTACGTAATCTATCGTTTCTACTTCTTTTTTTAATTAATTTTCCCATATATCCCATTTATCCTTTGCTGTTATTTCAGGCTTATAAATAAGATTATATTCTAGAATTGCTATAGTTTATAATATTTTCTGTGCTTCTAGTTTAAAGTATTATTGGCTCTGCTATATACTTACTAGCTTTTCGCCAACAGTTTCGCCCGCGTATTGAAAGGAAAACCCGCATAGTTCCCGTGGGATTTTCGGGATAAAATCTATCCTATGTTGTCCAAGTTGCCCTCTATGTGTGTGCCATATTTCATGAAAATCGGTTCTGCAGTGTTTGCGTGAAGGAGTAACAAACAAACACGCAATCTTTCGCATTTACATTATTAGTAGATAGTATTCTATGAGTGAACTTATTGGAATAGCCCTCAATGTCGACTCACACTTGGCCGTTTTTTTTAAGAGGAGCAAATTTTCAGTTGCCAATGAAGATTCGGGAAATAATATAAATGACAGACGTGTATATTTAATGAAACTACTACTTATAAACATACATTGTTTAATGTTAATTATAAAAAAAATATCCTTACGTTAAACAAATGCGGTGGAAATATTAAATTAAGAATACAAAAAAATTAATAAGTAGGTAAGGTATACGATTTATTAAATTTATTACTTACATGTAATATCTAATAACAGTTCATTGTATATAATATGTAGCTGCATGTTTTCACAACATTAAGTGCAGAACATGATCATTATCCTTAACTTCTACCTAATATTAAAATATGTACCTACAGTATAAAATTGTGAGATGCTTAGTTCTATAAATAATAATATTAATTAAGAAGATCTTTCTGTTGTAGAAACTAAATTATTGACAACGAATCTTAACTTTATCAATTATTAAATGCCTTAGAATTAAGAAATATTAATGAATCATATGCACATAACGTTTAAATAGCTCTTATTGACTAGATATTGTATAATATTATTATTGTTGCCATGAATGTAAACCACCTGTTAAAAAATAACAAAAAATTATTTTGAATTACCTTAACACATGAGCACGTTTATTTTATTAACACATATCTTTTACTTTTTTAACATGTTCGTGAATGTAATCTAAAAATCTATAGTGTGGATACCTTTATATCTTTCTGTAAACATCGATTGCATGATGAACAAAAAATATAATGTGGTCAGTGGTAACCCTAATTCCTTAAACTTCCGACGAAGTCACTTTCACTTCACCAAGTTGTAAAACAACAATAATTTCTACCACAAATAAATTCCAAACTGTTTTTTTATTCTAGTTTGCGACTGTGAACGGTTAACGCACTTAATACAATTATTTATCTGTAAAAATTCATTTACAATTGCCACAGTCGTTGCATCAATATATTATATTGTTTTCTCTGTCGCCCTATTCTTATATAATTTGCCTCAAGCCATCAGATTCTATTTATCTTCCAAGCCCAAGGCGGTTGTATGTTCAACGATATCTTCGTCATCGTCAGCGACCGCCAAATGTTTTTCAACCATCCCTGACATGCAGTCCAGGTAACCTTTCTTATAAAGCGCCTTGATGGCTCGTCGACGGAACACCACGAGGATTAGAAACAGTAAAGGTCCTTGCAAAACGTTAAAAACGTCCAATATAGTCCTGTAATATGTAAATAAGTTAAATTTAAATACATCTAATTTGAATCTAAAATATCCTAAATAATCCTCAAATCACATATTAATTGCTTTACTAATATATTAGGTATATCACCAGAAATATATGCCTAGTTGGAATTTATGCACCTATTTAATAATTCTTGACTTAATTTTGATACAGATCGCATATTATTTTCAATTCATATACGTAGTCTACCGCGCGCTTGTTGCTGGCATTTTAAGGAATGGAATGAATAAATTAAAGGATAACATAATCTATAATATTACTAGCGGTCCGCCCCGGCTTCGCCCGTGGTACATATGAAAAATAGATGTTGGCCGATTCTCAGACTTACCCGATATGCACAGAAAATTTCATGAGAATCGGTCCACCCGTTTCGGAGGAGTATGCAGACTAACATTGTGACACGAGAATTTTATATATAAGAAGATATTATATACTCACCAAATGATATGAGGTTTCAGTAGGGAGCTGATCATTTCAAATATCCATGGCAATCCCATTATAATACACAACTTTAGGGTCATTCCAGTTCTAGAACAAAAACAAAATTATTTTAATTGTATCACATATATAAATGGTAAACTGTATTTAATTTGGGAAATCAATTTAAGTAAATAATAAATAAAAAGAGTAAAGTTAACACATACTTGTATCGCATTGCCTTGATGTGGGTCGACGAAAATGACTGCCTCCATAAATGTACAGATGTATAAATAAATATGGCTGTGTTCAGCAATATTATGATCGCCATAACGCTGTACATGTAATACCACTGCTGGTACTTATCTGAAATATCAATAAATAAATGTTTACACGTTTAAATAAAAAAAGTATTTCTATGGGAAATAATAAACAATTATACAAAAAGAATATGGGAAGACATATTCTTTTTGTATAATTGTTTATTCAACAATTTATTCCTTGGAAAAGTGTTTATAGAATATTCTAAATCAGATTTGAGGAGGCCCTGATAAGACTATGCGACTCTATATGGCATAAAAAAGATAATCAACATCTTTTCAATACTTAAAATGTTATGTTTTCCGTAAAAAAGATCGACGAGTGAAATATATGCTGAAATAAAATCTATCTGAAAAAATAATGATTGAAAAGCTTATCTATGTAAATGTGGATAACCCGACCAGCCTTTGACGCTATGGGATTGACGTTGTTCTAATAGCTAAGGTACCTATTATTAAGGTCAACTAAATATATTACAAAACTAGGCCATGTCGGCGAAACGACAAATATTACCTATGTATTCATTTTTCACGATTGTCACGCTTTACCACAAAATTAACAAACGAACGTCATTTATTTTAATGTTCTTAATTTAACATTAAGGAAACCAATATTTAAAAAAAATATCTGACCTTTAAACCAACATGTATAAATCCCAATGCCTGGTTTCTGGTGGTTTCCGGGATGAAAATTAACAATGGCCATACACATTGTGAGAAGGGCAGCACATCCCCAAGCGTATAGAGCATAGAAGGAGAATATCTTCCAACCATAATCATGCACCACGGGCCTCCTGAAATTGTATTCGATAAAATTTAAATTTGACAGGTAGACTGCCTTACGGGAGGAGATGTTGCAAAAGTGAGAAGGTATAAGATTTATAATACCTACCTTATTGTATATTTTCAACTAACCTTATGCTGAGGAATATTTGTATTGAAATAGCATTCGTCCAAAAGAAGCTTGCAATAAAAAAGAAGTACACTGAAAATGCTGAAAAAAAATAAACAAAATCATCGAATGCACAAAAATATATAGGTATCTAGTAATTGAAATAAATGAGACAATATCTGTGCCTCCAGTGAATAAGGGAGTAAGACGAGTTATTCCCTTTGGTTTTTATTGCACCATTGGATTCAGCTCGTCAAAATACACAACATATCAAAAGGTCATATCTCTAGCTGCGTCCTAACCCATTTTTTCGAATGACCCAAACGGTATAAGTAGGGTGTGATTAACGGTATAAGTTACCTTATCCATCATTCTAGGCAATCGCAAAGGAACTATTCGTCTCGAGTCAAAATTACCCACGAACACAAAGACGTATGTGTAGTTATACTTTTTGAATAAAGACTTAATTCATTTTGTTCCATCAGTCCTAACACTATTTTAGTATAAACGCATTTGTGTCATTTTTCTAACATGAGCATAAAGGAACAACTCTTTTAGTGTCATTGGTTCAAGTGACGACATGAGACAGTTTGGCATTAATGCCGTGTTGCTATTGGTCTATTAATTGAATACTGCACGGAAACAACACACCATACCTATTCCTTATTATTTTTAAATCGTTTTTTTTCAATAAATCTCCAACAACAAATCTTTATATTTTTTAAAAAAGGTATTTATCAGTTAACTTGGGATACTAATATATTTCTATGGAAATTAACTATTTTTTGCAATAGATATTAAAAATACAGTTAACACATTAAGTGCATTTAATGATATTATACTCTTTGTTTATATAAATACAGAACGATAATTGAATCATCTAAAAAAAGCCAACAAAAATGTTAAACTTATATTTTCTTCTTAAATAATTGGGTACTTAAGTTTTTTAAAAAAAAACTCGTTTTTAATTTTTTTTTTTTTAATTATCTAACTACAATAATCAAGACAATAATATTATAGTCTATAATAGTCGCATAAAAAAAAGTATTTATAACCAGGCTTGACAATAATTATGAATATTGTTTTCTCCGCATATAGCGTTTTAGCCACTGTGCTTTGGTAATTTGCCTTTTTTATAGGAAAAAAATCCGCAATATCGATACTTCTTTGGTCCTGCATTTTCGTAAACATTTTATGGATACTCTGGTACCACATATTTTGAAAAAATTGGGCTATTGTCACGTAGAGTCTCTTCAAAGTGCGTGCCACAAGTCGTATTTGCATCCAAGGCACCTTCAAATCTGTGCTTAATTTTGCATAAAATCTTTGCGGCGCATTGTATTTTCTGTATTTATCTACATTATATGATATAGACATTGTTAAAATTCTATACCATGCCGTAAAAAATCGCCACTGACCACCTATAACTTTTCCTGTATTAACTGAACATACAGGAATATGGTTTTCGGTCTTCTCTTATCTCTTTATAGTGCTTGTATCCTCAATGTATACCACCATGACATTGTGGCGTTGCCACTTTTATTATCTATATTTTACGAAACGGAACGCACTTGATTGAATTTTAAATTGATTCGACGATTAATTTTCACTAGGACAATAGTTAATACGCAAACCGCAATACGCAGTTGATACGTATTTAATACCAATACTCAATGATTGTCTCCTGCTAACCTGTACAGACTAGGCTCATTGTGGTGACTGGTGAAAATTAACAACATAGTACTGTATTATTGAAAGATCGATTAGACGTTTATTTTACAATCTACGACTTTCATTATACATGGGTAACAAAACCCCATAACATATTCGGTTTTACTCCGGACAACATCTCCAGCCACCCAATCCCCTTGCTTGAAGTCCAAATCCAGCGGAGGACAATAATCGTCATTTACTAAAATTGAAGGTTTTTCGTCCTAGTATAAAAGTTGTCTGGATCCCATTTTATACACAATTTATAGTATAATACTATAGATATCATGTGAAACGTGACTTGGAAAAAATTATTCAAATAAATCACAAAATAAAAATTTGAAACAATCTTAAAAGTTACGAAAAGCCCAATTATACGTCAAAATGACGCACAACATCCTCTTTACAACCAAATGGCGGAATTTACCTGGATGAGCCAACTATGTACTGCTAGGTCTCGACGGCTAGGTAATAAGTTGGTTCTGGATTTTGCAGCGATTCGATGGTAAATATAGAAGAGTTCATACGTCAAATTTACGTAGATTGGACTTCTAGGGTTAAATGCATAAATACCTAAATGTTGCTTTGTTTTTATTATCTAATAACGAAAAAAAACCCGTTGATTTCATTCGTTTTTCAAGCTACGTGCATAGTTTTTCCACTAAAATGCCTCAATTGAGTCATAAAGTACACAAATTTCAAGCATAATAAGTCACATCATTTCTATAAAACCAAAACTGGCAATAATATAAGTCGTGTTGTGCGATTATGAACATAGTGCATAAGGGCATAAGTCGTTATATTGCAAAGAGTAAAAAAAAAATTATGTGAATACATTGAGTTATTCCATGAAGTACTCGTTCATAAGGCCACAACTACAAAAAAACACGAAAAAAGTATATTTATGGGGTTGTTACAATATGTGTTCCTATGTAAAAATATAGTCTAACATCATATCTTACACATACAAGCTTAAAATTTTGAATTACTAAAGATTTAGTATTGATATACAGTTTTTTGTCTCTCCTGAAAAGTGCTGTTTTTGAGTTATTCCCTTATTCACTGGAGGCACAGATATTATGTTTAGCAGGACAAGACAGTATTCGAAATCACAAAAAATCGCCAGGAATATTGATTTTTTGAAGTAATTTAATTTTTTTAACTAATGATTTTATATAAAGAAAACACATGATACATATATCAATTTAAGGTAACGGCACCAGTGGTGGACAAGCATCCAGTAATGGACAAAATAAATATTAAATTTAAATATTAAGGCCAAAATTAACGTTATATAATTTGGCAATACTTAAAATAAAAGTTTGGTTCATAAGCTATCAGAATACGACACTTCATCTTATTCGGCCAAAATGTTTGAAGATGGCAGAACGTTATGTTTAGTTGCTGCGACTCGCTTCGAAGAAATCCATTTTTACTAAGGAAATCCTTAAGGAAGTGAGGACACAATTTTGGTTATAAGA
>CAJQZN010025681.1:0-10076 GCA_907164685.1 Colias eurytheme | reverse complement strand
TGACAGTAGTACCCACCTCAACGCTTCGCTTATGAGGCGTGCAATATGTCGTTACCTTTAGAATAGTTGATAATACAAAAATGACTTAATATGATTTAAGTCACAATTCAAAAACTGCATTTTAGTACAAAAGTGACCTAATACGAATAACGGTCTTGTTAGGATTAGAACATTGACAAAATATTTACTTACCTTTCGGTAAATAAACGCCGCAATCAGGATTAAATCACTTTAAAACTAAGAAATGTAATCACCGTGCCGACATAATACTAAAACGGTCACTATTTTAGCGGAGGGACGTTTAAAATACGCAAATTATAAAGAGACGCAACATACGTGTTTTTCGGTTTCTAGGTGACATAGGATAGTTTTTGATTTATTAAATGATAGAATACCTTATTCTGAGTCATTTTATGAGTATAACTCATTTTTGCAAAATTTTGAGTTAGGTCACTTTCGTTCTCAGCGTGCGATATGGTAGTCCATATCTAACTGAGTACTTCATAAGTATTGTTAAACGTGAGTAACCTTTGAAAATCCAAATACATAACATATTTTTAAACACTAAAGTCATCGCGCTATTTATCGAGAATAATATATGTAATACAAGGTACTCGTATGATTTATTGGGACAGAAAATAGTATTTCCCCTAATAATTATTATTGCTGTACTTTGCCCTTTACATTCTATTGCATCATTGTAACCACAAAAAGAGTGATTCTATTATTTCCTCATTATGTAGGTAGTTATGTTTTGAAATACTCCGTCTGTACATATCCGATACTACCTATCAGTTGACAGTTTACTTACACAGACTTACACATAATATGAAAGTTTCCTGAAAAGGACAATCAGAAAAATAAAAAATATGATGGTTCCTAGGTATGTTCCTATTTAGTTAGTATTAAAGCACATATTACTAATTAGTTAGTAGTAATAATAATATTTTTGAAGTGAAACGTCTTTAGGCTACGCGTTGAGAGTAAAATGTCAAGGTCGCGTCATGGCAATACCGTCACGTCATGGAGTAAGGCAACGATTTTGATATCTTTGAATCTTGCCAAAGAAGTTTCACTTCTGATACGTGTGCTCGGCACACGTTCTATTCTGTATTATTTACAAGCTGTGCCCTCGACTTCATCTGATCATAAATTAATAATTAATAATTTTATTTTGGTGTACCTACTGTGTACATTCCATATCCATATTACGCATTTAGCAAAAGAGGGTTATTTCAATTATTATATGTACTAACAGTCAGTTCATTTTTTTATTTGTAACAAAAGATGTTGTATGATGTAGGTCAGGTAAGTACTGTGTCATGAACAAGTAGTGACGGTGTGTAGATTAGAATGTAGATAATATAATATTATGTAGATACGGCCTTAGCGAATGATGAGTTGGTGAACGATATTATGTAGGAACTACCGACTTAATCCTGACTAGCACTGAGAGCTATGCTAAAAATATAAATAAGTTCAAATAGTTTAGTAATACATAGTTTAGTTAATACTGTGCGAATTATAATGACTGTATTTGTAATCTCTTTACTATCATCGGGTACTACTCAAGCTCTGTATTAATTTGTACCTTAAAATAATTTGCAGTTTAAACCAATTTTTTTTATAAATGAATTAAAAAATACCTAGGTATTTTTAAATCATTAATTTAAGTCATTTGAATGTCCAATAAATTAAAATACCTACAGCCTAGAAACAGAAATCTAGAATTTACGAAAATGTTAAATGTATCGCTCCAGCTGGTTGATGACCTCTAGAACTCATAATCTAATCAACCAATGATGATTCAGCGTTCACAGTTCATTCACGATTCACGAACTTTCATGATTTTTCATTTCATTAATCATTTCATTCAGTTCACATTCAGTTTAAGTGTGTTCATTTGCGAAATAAGTTGTGTTCTTTAAAAACATTTCTGTTATTTAATTTTATTATTCCACAAAGTTTTAATATATTTGCGAGTTCCTAAACGATATCCTTAAACTATTTTATCTTTTACAACAATAATAATTATAATATAACGAGGTAAGTTATTTTGTTTCTTCAATGTGACCCCTTGTACATTCTTTCCGGTAATTTTCTAACTATTCATGGACATAACATTTTGTAGAACTTGTTTCAAATCTAATTATGTTTCGTACTGCAACAATTTAATTGCATTAAAATGGACGTCGTGATCTGTATAACCGATGTGTTTTTCATAATTACCCTCGAATAAATTATTTATTACAATCGATTCAGTTCGTTTCTTATTAGCATTGAAGACATCCACCATTTTAAATGATTATTAATTTATCATCCTTTATTTTTACTAGGAATTGTATGTTCTTTTTCAATTATTGCATACAACATCAAATACTACCATCATTTGGCATACACTACACATTACTTAGTAATATTCTGAATGATTCGTAAATAATTTTAAAATATAATATTGTACAGATGGCGACAGAAGTAGGCACCCCTTCGCTGGGACAGTTGCAGTCAGTGCAAAAGGTCATGGCATTACCCACAGTGGGGGCAGCAGTTGGTCAAGTTGGTGCATTATATAGCAGAGTCAAAGGTAAGTAATTTAAATGTACATATCAATAATATAATAATTATAAATCGGAAGAGTTTGTTTGTTTGAATGCGCTAATCTCAGGAACTACTGGTCTGATTTGTAAAATTCTTTCGGTGTTAAATAACCCATTTATCAAGGAAGGCTATAGGCTATATTTCACCATGCTAAGACCAACAGGAGTGCAGCAATGCGGGTGAAACCGTGGAGCACAGCTAGTTTCTAATATAGTTTGTGCCTATGTGTGTTATAGATTAGATTATCATAATTTGCAGTTACAATTATTGTGCATTGGTAATTTTTGCTATCAATTTATATTTTTAACTAGGCTAATGATGCTAGAATGTTCCATTGAGATGATTCAATGTAATTTATTTTTAGACTACCTGCATTTATCAGAAGCCAATAAATAGTGCATAGTTTTAGAAATTTCTTATTGATAATCAACAAATGAACTCTTGAGAAATAAAGTTAAAAGTTAAATAATTATAAATGTTGTTAATAGCAAGATTTTCAAAGTGTTTTTAAAGTACTACCATGTACTACTGTTTATGTGTGGTTTCATCCGGTTAATTTATAGGACTATTGGTTGTAGCATGATCTCATGTAGCCTAAAAACCTTCCATAAATTGTCACTTGTTCACAAAGTAAGCATGTTCAACCAAACAAACTCTTGTTTAGATTCTAACATGCAATCTGTGTTCAGGGGCACATTCGCTATTAGACTGGGCGCTATCCACCGCAGAAGCGAGTGTGACCCTCGCAGCTAACACAGCAGCTCCCTTTGTCGCTGCACCACTCGCAGCTGGTGACGCAAGAGTAGCAGCAGCCTTGGTTCAGCTCGAGAAGCGAGTGCCCATTGTCACTGAGCAGCCAAAAGTTATTGTAGAAACTACAAAACAAGCAGTGCTGTCAAGGATTACCCCACAGTTGAATAAGGTTGGTGTCTGTCATGATGTTAAACTCAATCATTTATTTAATTGGTAATCAATATTGTTTAAAAATCATCAGATTAAGTTATTCAAATATGGTTTGTTTATAAATTTTTTAAGTTCCTTATTTTGCAAATATTTACTTACTATATTTTGATCTGACATAGATTAATTTTTATTTGGTGAAAGATAAACAGAATCTCAATTACTATATTAAAAGACCTATTTTTGAAAGGGACAAAGTAATCATTAAAAATTGCTATGCTCTAAATGCAAAAATTAATCCTATTTATTGCACCTATAAAATATTATTGTTGCTGATGCCAACAAGTAATTGAAATGAAATGTGAATTATAATCAGCCCATTTTTGCTTTCAAGTTAAAATACTTGTAGATACATGTATTAAGTATAACTTGAAGGCAAAAGAAGAAAATTAAGCAAAAAAAAATATTGTAACTAGCTTTACAGCCACTATTTAGTTTAAAAACAATCCATAAAGAGGCGCCAAAATTAAAAACATGTGTATCTGTCTATTTATCGAAATTCATCCAAAGCCGTTCAGCTTTACAACTAAAAAAAGTTTAATTCAAAGTACAAACTAACACATCGCTACTTTCACCTTCTGTATTAGGATACAAGTATGAGTAAGCACATGCTCCTTACACAGCATATTATTTAAATTAGCTTATGTACCTACATACATAATAAACTATTTAATAAAATTAGATTTTACCTACAGTCCAAAGTCCACTAGGCTTCTGATGCAAGCAATAATTACGGTTGTGCAACTTGTTTTTGGCGCATTATAATATAGAAGTGTAAACAAGTTTACCATATATGGAAATGATATTTTAATACATTCTTTTTATTTATAATTCATACAGAATAAATAAGTATATTACTAGAACAATGGTTTTAAAATAACAAGGTAGTGCGTATATATGTATATTAACGTCATGAGATATAAAGAAATCGAGAAAATTTGCTGTATTGTTAGTATCGAAGATAATATCGGTTTTTGAAAGTTATTTTTGTTGATTGTACCTATCTAATGTGATTTTTATTTTTTAGATAGGTAAGTATAAAATTATCTTTGTGACATCGAGATAGAATGTACTACGTACTAGAGAGGCGATCGCTACTACACTCTCTTTAACACGAGCTAGAGGTAAGAATCACAAGTCTCTTTAGTCTGTGTCGGACTGTGCCCCCCGCTTGCCGCGTCAACACGTGTTATTGCTCTGTTCAAAATGCCTTCGTGTTTGCTTAGATATTGTTTTAACAGTTCCCATAATACAAACAAAGCCCGAGGAGTGACTTTTCACCAGTAAGTTTCCTTATTATGAGTAAGTCATGCATTTTACTAATATTGTTATCATTTTGCGAAAAATCACCACGCGTTCTGCGTTTCGCGCCATTTTTCATAGACTAACAGCACAGACGTGACACTATCGATGAGTCTGTTAAAAAAATGTAACTGGATTTTTTTAACTATGTATATACAATATCTACTAGGAAAGATTACCGTGGTGTAGTACCTAAATATTTATACTTTTACCCGACTACGCAAAGTAAAACGGTAGGTTATATTAAGTAATATTTATTTATTTACCTATTTTTATTTATTAAAAAAAGCCTAATCAATAGTTGTTCCAATAGGATTTATAAATTATTATGCACAACAATTACAAATAAACACAACATTCACAGAAACTAATACAGTAAAAGTTCCTTAATCGCGCTTCCTTTATTCGTGTTTTTACTATTCGTGTTTTTATTATTGATGTTTTTGAGAATGTAAATAAACAGAATGGAAGCAACCTTATAACTCAATAAATAAAGTATATTTTTAAATGTAGTTCCGTTTATAGTAAAGTTACAAAAATTGTGATCGAGTAAGGGGGCGTCCATAAATTACGTGAGGTGTTTTTTAAAATTTTCTGCACCTCCCTCCCCCCCTGGTGAGATGTCGTGAGAATTTATTCAACCCCTCCCCCATCCTCGAATCTCGCGTGAGATTTTTCAAAATGTGAGTTTCTTATACGTAAACGCCATCAACATTGAATCATCGTATCCATTTAAATTACATCATGAAGCAAAAACTGATAAAACTATTGATTACTACACAAAACGACAAAAGCTTAATAAATTGATATTATTTAAAGGAAATTAAAATACATAGTTTAATATAAAATCCTCGTTTTATTAATTCCCTAGTATCAGTACCACCAGATAGTACCGAGTAAACAGATTGCACAATGTGTCGCATCTGCACGCATTGCTTAATCTTTGAACTTGAAGCCACGCCTCGCTCGTTCCACACGTACCCCACCACTTCGGCCGCGCGCAATGTTTTTGTTTGGAATAACCCCTCTAGTAATATATCTCGATGCTTTGTGACGATATTATAGATGTAGATATAGGTATATTGTAGACGTTAATCGTAATCAGAATACCTTATTTGAATATCTAAAAGAAAAAATATAATAGGTAGGTAGGTACTGAATTACTAAAATACATTTTATGTATTGATGCAATCCAAAAACTTGTTTCACCATAGAAGGTCATAAGAGAGATAAAAATAGAACTCCTATTTATATTTCAAAAGAGGAAAGTTAAAATACAATATCCATAGAAATTGACATAGAGTTGATCAGAAAAAAATAATAAAAGTGCTTATTCATTCCGATATTTTTTTTATTTGCTGTTAATATCTTTAATTCTTGAATGCACAGCATGAATTCAATTCACAGCTGGCTAGTCTTTAGTAGGAGTTGGTACAATTTACAAAATACATTGTAGACTTAGATTCGTATTGTATAAAATTACCATAAGTTTTCATAATGCATTTAGTAAAGAATGGCACATACCGTTTCGTTACATGTCGTCTTGCTTGCACGACATCGGTTTTTTATACTTATACCGTATTTTTTAAGTATTTGAGACTTGTCATACCTTGAACAATTTTACTATGTATATTTTTGAGCCATATATGGATATAGTGTTAATGTTAATGAGCATTATGCAAACGAATGTACCAAAAAAGACCGTTTCCAGTTTCGACGTGATTCTCGTCTTATTTCAAACAAAATATCAACAACTGGCACAGATCTAATTTCCACATTCAAAGGTCACGATAAAAAAGTAAAGTCAATAGGATGCATATTATCAGTATTTTTTTCAAACCGTTTTAGTCGATTAGATACCTACATTATACAATGGAAGTGATAAGAGCGCACATTGACCCGGATCGGTGGAACCTTCGAGATATCAGCCCTTTGTGTCCTTTAATATTCAGGGTCTCCCCATGGAAAAATGAATCTATCAATAGAAACAATATAGAAACAAATGAAATCTACACTAATATTACAGAGGAGAAAGATTTTTTGTTTGTATTGAAAAAGCTACAAAAGTACTGGACGGATTTTTATGATGTTCTCACAAATAGATAGCTACATTATTAGGAAGAAACATAGGCAATATTTTACTTCGTGGGTCAGCCCGGGATGATCCTATACCTGTGACCAATATAAAAGTCAATCGATACAGGCATATGGACAACAAAAATCATAATTCTGTAATTATGGGTACTTTGTAGTTATTAAAAACGCCTGCTGTTTTATCGATTCGTAATCGTAATAATCGTGTTTTGAATAAACGCAACGTAACAATTTATCACAATGATATCAAACATTTCTAGAACACACATTAAACATTGTATTATAAGTTCGATTTTTATAATAATTTGTACCAATACCTACCATTTAAGTATTTGTTATTTGCTAAGTTTAATTTGAAATACTCATTACATCCTGCCAAGGACAAATTCACGTTTACATATTTTTTTGTACAAACAACTAACTAAGTATTTAAATTGTTTTGCGCAGTTTCTGTTCGTGGTCCGCCGATCGCCATTAATTTACGCATTAATTTTACAACTTAATAATTTTAACTAACTAACACACTAAAAACTAATACAACTAACATAATTTTCCTAATGAATTAGTTATAATACAGTTGAACCTCGATAACATAAAAACCTCTGTAACTTCACAAAATAATTTGTTCCCTTCCCATCAGAGCCCAAAACCTCTTTAACTTAAAATACGCAACCTCTATAACTTAAATAAATAATCTCTGTGTTGGCCCTCAATAACTTAACCTCTATTACATAATTTTTTTTGTCAACGAGTCATTTTGAAAGAGTGTCAAAACAAGAGGTTTCAGTATTTATTGCTTGCACGTGTTTACTATGTATTGCTAACGTAAACAATACATTACCTATTGTTTGCTTTATCGAAATTCTTCAAAGCTTTTCGGCGGTTAGCTTTATGACAACGACTTACTTGCATCATAAGTTTTTGATCGTTGTCCTGGAAACATCACTTTACTTACTGTGTGATAAAACTGGCTTAAAATTAGTCCTAAAAGAAAACTAACAACCCTCACCTACGCTGATAAAATAAAAGCTATAGAAGAAGTGAAAAATGGATAGACCCTTGATAACTTAAAACCTCTATAACTTAAAATATTTTGTGTTTCCCTTGGACTTTAACTTATCGAGGTTCTACTGTACATCGCAAATATATCGGATACTAGTACACTATTTTTTTTAATAACCACAGGTCACCATTGCAAAATTTGACCTTCCTCCTTACTCAATTTATCAGAAAAATATCCAAATGCAACCTGTTGTATCCTTAAAACAACATTCCCTTAACCTACCCCTTCCCCTAACACTAGTACTAACAATTTACACATACCAATAATTTAAAGGTAAATGTCACCAACCAGGTGTATGGAGCGCGTGATGCTGCAGAACAGCGCGTCAAGTCACTCAAGGAATTGACCTGGGTGAAGGCAAATGCTCTATTGTCTACGGCATATGGCCAAAAAGCAGTTCAGGGTGTGGACAGTGGAGCAGTGTATGCTATGAGACTGCTGGATCATTATCTACCACCTGCTGTAGATGAAACTCCTGGTAAGAACCTAACTTTATGTTTTTCAAGGAGTATAAAAATATTTTTTTGTAATACAAAGATTTTCTTCAATTGTTAGATTATTGTGCAAAAGTAAAACACTCATTTTTATCCGACTTCATTC
The DNA here is from genome assembly GCA_907164685.1 of Colias eurytheme. NCBI lineage: Eukaryota > Metazoa > Arthropoda > Insecta > Lepidoptera > Pieridae > Colias > Colias eurytheme. The sequence goes on along the minus strand of CAJQZN010025681.1, from coordinate 1,459 downwards.
TCAATATACCCCAAAACATGGTATTTTTCTCCTTTTGATTGATAAGTCTCAAAATGTTTGAAAAACAACGTAATATGCTGTGACTAAAATTCTTCCATTTCCTAATTGTCCAAATAAATTTCCACCATTCCAAATTTCTCGAATGGAACACCATTCCAACAAAAAGGGAAATTAATAAATAAAAGTGTCTAAAAAACGTCGAAGAGTTCAATCTAACGATTACTTCCAGCTGGTACCGAAGTGGTAGCCTTCGAGAACGACCCCACACTGCACACGGTGCAAACGGTGCGGCGACTCGGCGCAGTCGCCGCGCGCCGGGTGTGGGCCAACCTTGCTGCGAGAGTCACGCAACTTAGAGCTAATGGTAAGTGAAGCAAGGGGCGTGTGAAGCTTGGGAATTTTGAGAGCAGGTAGAATTTCTTGGGAATTCTTCGGGGATAAACCAATATATAGTATATAGTAACTATATAGTAATATATAGTATATAGTATAGTATAGTATGGCAAGTGTTATTTAGAAAGATATTACACTTTTATTCTTTAGGGAGATTTTTGAGAATAGGACATGTTTATGTCAAAATTTGATAATCTTTTTTATTGTGAGTTTAAAGATCTTGCAAGTAAAATTATCTTTTATTGCTTGTCTTGAGTCATTGACGTTTTGCAGTACTTTACTATGTTTTATATTTTCTACTGACCGGTATCCAATTTTCATTGAGATAAACTTACCAATACCTAATATCCCATTTACATTACAGGCATCGAACTAGACGTGCGTCGTTACATAATGGCTCTGCTCGCAGCGATACACCTCGCCAAAGTGACAGGCGAGCAGCACTTCAGGGAACAAATAATGGACGAGAAGAAACAGCAAAAGTCTGCGGAACCCGCCAAAAATGTCCCCCCCACTAAAAACGAAACACCCACCGCTCCCCCTACTGCAGAAATTGTAAAATCATCCCCCGAAGCAAAATCAGAGGCAGACCAATGATTCTTATAATCTTTTATTATTTAATAATTATAATTATTATTTAAGTGTAACCACAATGAAGATATTATACTTATCTACATTGTTTTGGTGATATTTTATTTCTTATAATGGAAAATGTATTCATATATTATGATGAGACTGATCAGTCTTTGTATGCCTTTATATGTGATCTTTGAAATATAAGCTTTCTTATTTAAAAGGTTCGTTTCAATGAAAAACCCATTTTAAAATAAGTATTTAATAATACCGATATTTCATACATTACTTATTCTATATTTGTTTCACAACAGAATTCATTTAACAATAAGATAAAATGTTGTTCGTTATTATACATAATATAGTTTGGATATTTCTTTAATTATTATTGGCATCCATTACTTGACACTCGTTAATAATACTTCATGAATAATAGCAGCACAAGAATATTGCACGCCTCATAAGCGAAGCGTTGAGGTGGGTACTACTGTCA
>CAJQZN010025679.1:0-17037 GCA_907164685.1 Colias eurytheme | reverse complement strand
CGTAAAAACCACAGGACAGTTCTTTGGCATGTTATTACAATACTTATATGTTGTTACATATGTATTTTGTAAAATTGTAAAACTGACATGATTTAAAAGAGCAACTATGGAGTTTCTTGCCGGTTCTTCTCCGTAGATACTGCTTTCCGAATCGGTGGTAAATTTTAAAATATGTAATGACGTTTCAAAAGTGCTTCTTTAAGAAGTCTAATTGAATAAATAAATGTTTGAGTTTGAGTTTGAGTTTGAATTAAATGATTCATAGAAACATTTATAAAAAAAATTCCTAATCCAAGAATTGATGAATAAAGTTTTGATTATTATTATTTATTGATTATGATTATTCAAAAAGTAAACAAAAAAAGATGTGTGGCACTCGAGGACTGCCGCGGTAAAGCTATTGCATGCTATGCCTTCAAGCCACACCTCCCAGCCCGTCGGAGTGGGGAGCGTGAGGTTTTTTCGTTACGGAATTTCTGGATTCGGTCCCCGTGCTCAAGGCCCGCGATAGAAGCTATGCAATAGCTTAAAAATACTAATCCAAGAATTGATGAATAAAGTTTTGATTATTCAAAAAGTAAACAAAAAACAAAACAGATTTTTTTGTAGAATCAAAAAGAGAATATTCCAATTTAATGAATCTAGATTATATTTATTTAATCTGAATCTACATATACATAAACCATACGATGGAAATATTCTGGAGAATTGTTGGCACATGGAAGCCATATTGGTCATAAACTCCCAAAAGTCGCCAAAACATGTTTACTCTAGACGCTCTCATCACACATATAAATAAACATGAATAAGTCTATGTACGAAATATCTTACGCATTAGAGCCATCTTTAAACTTGATATTGAAAATAACGAAATGACTCGGATGCATTAACGAGTGCATAAACATGTGCTCAGGCTATAAAGTAGTCGTCATAAAACATTTTATTCATATCCTGCCAAATTATACTTTGTAAAAGTATCTGTAAAAACTTTTCAAACGATGATTTCATGATTGCACACGGCAATATTAAAGAATACAATGTTGAATACTAAAAACTGGAAATGCGAATTCGTTTAAAAAAAATGACTTTTATAATAGATTAAGACGAGCTTTTAATTAATTACAAAGTATAAAAGTTTTACAAATGTTTCTGTTTTAATTCAACACCCATTTATTACGATTGATTTCTTTTCACGCGTAATAGTTGTTATTTTTCACTTTCAATGAGAACTCTATTCTATCCTGTACAACAAAGTAGTACAATTTATGAACACCTATTTCCACCAACCTATTTTGATTCACGCAAATATAGTTCTTATTTTCAATTGATTAACATCACAATTCAATCACAGACTTACATCAATATCCCTGTAAACCACTGGTGGGTCTCTGGACCTTTTCCTTTGTTCTTCAGCACGACGTTCCTCTGCCTCCACTTCGAGGTCCCTAGAACTAGGTCCAGCTAGGGACACTGGCTCTCTGGGCTCTACGGCTTCTACTGCTTCTGCCATTTCTATGTGAATAGCGTAATATGTTAATATCTGAATACTTTTAAAAGGGGTAAGCAGTGTTGGTTTGAAAAGTAAGGGAATTAATACGTAACATACAATCTTGATGGAGAATCGAGATCGGGAAAGGTGGAAAAAGCCTCGATCATAAATAATATAATTGATCAAACTACATTAAAAATTTATAAGCATACAGCTAATAAAAACAAAACTAATTCGACTATGAGTAATTATAAAATCATTTTTAATAAATCTCCGAGTAATCTGTACGCTTTTAAATTGTTCAACAACAATTCCTAAACTCAGCAGAAATTGTCGCGCCTTCATTAAATAGATCATGTAAATATTACCGGCAAAAGAAAACCACGAATTAAACGAACACAATCAATTTCGTACGCTAGATAAATATCTTCGCGAAGACATTTATACCAAGATATTTCGGGCGTTTTATTTAAAGTTGCTTTCTATTCACTACAACTGGAATATGAACGTACCAACATTAGTTCAAAAGAACAGATAAAACGAACGATTTACTTTCCACGTGTTCTCAACTTACTTGCACTAATTAATTTATATACAAAGTAATATGCACGACAACTGGACAGAAGGGAAGAGAGCGACACCTCAAATAGATCACGGCACCGGTTTGGAACGATTTCCCAATAGTGTTGACTCCGAACTATTCCAGAGAGCACGTGTACGGCCCACGTTGCGCCAAAAATAACTCCATCCACAAATCCACCTGCTCACCACCTGACCTACCTTCAAGTAGCCACGAGTCACCAAGTGATGGTAACAGGTCTCTTGCCGCGAGGAAACTGCCTCATGTTCGCTCCGTTTTGGCAACGTGCCAAAAAACAGCGGACGATGCCTCATCGCAATTATATTTATAATCGTTCGATCTAAACACGAACCATGGCATACCCCATACATTCATAAATTGGAAAACATTTTGATGTGCATGCATTTTTATAATTCTTAAGTGATGGTAAGATTATATGCGTATTTGGAACAGGCGATAGGGTGTCGACTCGCGGCCTATTTGAGGAGCGTTCAACTGGTCAGGGAATAAATAGACGAGGTCGATCACATTTGTCTAGCGTTGCTCGTTGTTCTATAAAGATTTCAATCGTCACCTTTGTTTTATGATCACGTTTTGCGCTTGCACGTTTATTGATTAGATCGATTAGTATAGGACGTCATGTGATAGGAAATGATCGATAATTTCATAATAGCTAATATATAGGCGTTTAAGATATAAGGGCTAACATTAGATACCTACGCATAGAAAGTTGGTGTCTAATTAGATTAAAATTTTAAAATTAGATAAAGTAGAAAACATTTTTCAAACTGTTTTATTACCTACCTTTTTTATTCACTTTCACTGAATTAATATGCACCAGGCATATTAATTCAGTAAACTTTGAATTATTTTCTGATTTAATTGAATAAACTTTGCACGTCTATCATAAGTGTAAAGCTATGGGCAAAAGCTAGTTAAATCTATACTAATATTATAAAGCTGAAGAGTTTGTTTGTTTGAACGCGCTAATCTCAGGAACTACTGGTCCGATTTGCAAAATTCTTTCGGTGTTAGACAGCCCATTTATCGAGGAAGGCTAACAGGAGCGGAGCCATGCGAAACCGCGAAACCGCGAAGCGCAGCTAGTAATATATTAAATAACTCACCATCAGCATCATCCCCAGTGCCGCCTTGTTCGCGCAGCTTCTTCCGTTTCTTCTCCTTTTTCCGTTCCTTCCTCGCCACTTTCTCTGCTATTGTATTCCTCTTTGCGTCTAGTTCTTGAGACACTATCCTATGACAAAACATTCATAGGTTTTCAAATATGCTTGATATTGCTTTTTTTATCTTTAACTTTTTGAATATTAGATTCATATTCACTGATAGTTACGGTTATATTTGTGCTAGAGCTTGTGCTTACAAACTGCTGATAACTGAGTTTTGGCTTTTATTTCGTAAGGAAAAAGTTGAATGAAGTTGATCTATCATCAATACCTTTCGCTACTGGATTAATCCATCAGTCCCCGGAATCACAGACACAATAGAAAATCTATTGTGTCGTGGCCCGATCGGGGCACTCGGTGGTCAATGGGCTAAATTCAAATGTAACTAACTACTGGAAAAAAATAATATCGACAAATAACAACGCACAATCACTTTTCAATGTTTATTTACTTTTCAATATGGAATGTAGCTGTTACAATTTCAAATTTCGAATCATAGAACATTCTAGAAAGGTCTCGACTGATCACGCGGTGTGGTACGAAGAACGCGGTAAATGTTCGCAGCGCGCAGTATCATTGCGAGTCCCGCAGCCGCAGCACGGAGCGACGCCACGTGATCCGATCCGTTGGACCTACGTGACAATTGTTTTGTAATATATAAGAAATTATCGCTATTTGAAGTAGAAAATGAATACTTTCTTCCTGTTTACGTAATTTATATTATCTTCGTTAATAAAAGGGTAGTTCTAGTTAAACAAATTGAAATATAACACTACGAAAGAGTAGAAGAAATGAGGTCTACAGCGATTGTTTTGTGATTTTCAGTCTTTAGAAACTATCCATATTTTCTCTAGTAATAAAAACTGAAACATTATTTACGTTTGAAGCCTTCTATGTAACGTTCGATAAAATCTCGATGATCGCAGTAACAAAATAAACGCACAGAACCCAGTAGCAGCAATGCGTAAAGAATGCAGACGATTTGGACGATACCTATGTATGAAAACATTATAACTATTTTATATTTTTCTATTATTTTGGAGCGGACATCCGAGCTAGTACTTTGCCTAATCGTAAGCGATCACCACCCTTTTTGTCTCTGCAAATTTGTTACCTGCTTTCAAAGGGTCAGGGATAAGGAAAGTATTGAGGGCGGGTAAAAAATGGAAACTACTAAGACTAAGAAAAGGGCGTCTGAGCCAACGTAGAAAAGTATTTGAAAATTGTATCGTTTACCCTGATAATTCTTGGTAAATTTAGAACATGTTAAAATGATTAAATTGTGTGTTAGTAAAATTCATAGAATAAGAGGAAAAAATAATAAATAATCTTTTATTTACCTGGCTTCTTCGATTTGGTTATTTAGCGTTAGATATTCTGGACTGTCTTGACGGCTGTGGCGAACTCCATTTGCGTACACCGCCTGAAAACACAGAAGCAGTTAATATCGGAATTTATTAATAGGAGCAGTATATTATTTGGTCCTTCAAGTCGGATTGACATCAATTGGCGATATCTGATTAACGCAGATGAAATTGTTAGAAGAAAATATATCATCCTATTATAACTAAGTATTTTGTTGTTGTTTTAGGGTAAACAATTCATTTAATTTATTCAATCAGTCTTTTTTCATTAATGATAAATCATATATTCTATAGAATAAAATATGTATAATATAATATCAAGTATATTAATAAGATATAATATTTAAGTTGAAAAGATGCTTCTAGCATTAACTACTGCGTATATACGAATAATTTTGGAAGTTTGATAAATATTGTAATAGGCAGTTTATGAACTGGGAAATTTTTCTTTCAGATTTATGACAAATATTTTAATTATTTCATAAGTATTTAGTGACAGACTGACATGTACATGTTATATTTAACTTAGTGAAAGTGAACACACTATGCTCTACGTCGTTAAAAAAATATAAAGGTAATTATTGGAGTTGCCAAATAATATAAACGGTATGTTTATAGTTATTTAACTATACATAATATGATAGACGTATTAAAAACGACATGATACATTAAAATTTATAGATAGCTTCCATATTGTTATTTCTTTATTCTTAATTTTATGATCATATGATTTTTAAAGTGAAACTTTTATTACATCGTCTCAAACTTTTTGGTTTGTGTAGCGCATGTCGCGTGTATCGCGGCTGCCGACCGTCACGCGACATGCGCTACACAAAACAGTGTTCGGAACCGTTCGAACAGTTTCACTTTTACCGTGGATTCATAAAACCACACAACATTTTTTTCTTAAGTGGGGAAATTTCACGATGATTTCACTTCGTCATAAATGCTGTATAAAAGACTTTAATAGCTGTAGTTCCAATAGTCTAAAATTCCATTTATTTATCATTATTTGTATTAAAATCATTAAAGCTTATTATAGTTACGAGTATAAGAGGAGATTGCGGTACTCTATCTGTCTCTCTCTACGAAGACAAAGAGCATCGATTCGTTATTCAGTCCTTTGCGCTAACTGCGTATACGCAAGTGAGACAGGTTGATACCACGATCTTCTCTTTCTATTCGAGATAAAGATATAAATCTTTTTTATTTGCTCTATTTAGACATTAATTTCGTATATATAAAATTCTCGTGTCACAATGTTAGTCTGCATACTCCTCCGAAACGGGTGGACCGATTCTCATGAAATTTTCTGTGCATATCGGGTAAGTCTGAGAATCGGCCAACATCTATTGTTCATATGTACCACGGGCGAAGCCGGGGCGGACCGCTAGTATTTATATAATTTTGTATTAACTCTCTATTACATTACATTCATAAACCCTAATTTGTGTCCATTTTAATGATTTTAAAAGGTGTACTGAATATTTTTCATTTTTACATTCGATTTTCTAATACCTACCTATTATTGGGTTAGTAATCTGTGTAGGTATATTGTAAATATGGACAATAATATCTATTGAATAGTAGAAAATAATTTCAAATTTAAACATTTATAAAGGGCATTACTATTTTTTGTTTATTATTAGAACTAAATGAGAATTTTTTTTTCAGACATTTAAAATTGTTCTCATTAGGACGAGACAAAATTCCGAAAGAATAAATAAAACAGGCAGTTTTTATATTTTTTATTAGATTAATTATATCATATACCCTATTATGTTAACGCACTATACTAAAATATGCTCTTATTATGAACTAGCTTACCGCCCGGCTTCGCCCGCTTTATCTAAAACCTAATAAATTATATACTAAAACCTTCCTCTTGAATTACTCTATCTATAAAAAAAACCGCATCAAAATCCGTTGCGTAGTTTCAAAGATTTAAGCATACAAAGGGACATAGGGACAGAGAAAGCGACTTTGTTTTATACTATGTAGTGATAAGATGTCTCAACATTCATATTAATGAACTTTAAAAATACACATTGTTTTCAAATTAGGAGCTGTTAACGTAAGTATATTTAGCATTGCAAATTAAGTGATACTTCCTAGAAGGATGGGTAAAAAAGACACAATTTAGTTGTAAATTATTTATACACATAATTAAAGTTAAAAATAATAATATATAAGTGCACAAAGATTATTTTATTTACAAGATAATATATCATGCAGGAAAACGTTATAAGGAATCGGGTACCATGTTATATTATCTAATTAAAAGTTTAGTCAATTACAATGTGAGACAGAGATGCAAGATACATTTTAAATAGCTCTGTCCTTGTCTACTGCGTGTATAGTAAATTACATTGAATTTTGATAATATAACATGATATTCCGGTGATTTTAAAGCAAACAAATACTACAATAGTGGTTCAATTCAACTGGTTTACTTAGAAATCAAATATCAAATATGTAAAATATAACATTAGCTACATAAACTAATTGCTTTTCTTATCTACACTACCGTTACACAAATTAGCATTTTTATTCAAAATAATTGCAGTACACATATATTATAATAATATGAGCAATTTATTGCCATTAACAAAGTAAAGAAGAAGAAATATATTAGGTATATTTAGTAATAAATAAGTTTTATTTTATATTGGATTCCTAAGTAAGATGCTGATTCAGGAATTTATATGGAGTTAAAAGTTACACTTCAATGTTTTTTTTTTTTTAATATTTGACTATTCATGCCTATATTAACTTATTAGATAATGCATTAAGGAAACACTGAAAAAACTATATTAAATATTCGATTTTTACATAGTCGTGACAGTTTTATTTATTTAAAAAACATAGGAATAAAATGGGCTTGTCGTTTTTAAATGTTGCCTTCATTTTCTTAATATTATATGAGCTTAAAATAAATTATGTTATTATATATTATGTTATATGAAGAATTTGTACATGATTTACTTACTTTATGAGTCTCTATATTAAAAAAGGATGGTAACTGTAATATTTTAATATATTATTTAAATATTTACGTTTGCATTGTTATAGAAGTATAAAATTCATTATCCAATAGCCGATATAAAATAGATTATTAGTCCACAACATACGATAAGAACGTTATATGATTATTTATAAAACAATCTACTACTACATATTATGAATATTTATAAATTACTAGCAGTCCCAGAAAACGTTGTTTTGCTTTTATCAATAGGCACACAAAATTTAATGAGAATCGGTTTAGCGGTTTTGGAAGAATATGGTGACTATAAGACATTTAAATACATTATATAAGTGGATATTTATGGTGATAGAATACATATAAATTCGCATAAAGATGTATATCCTGTAAATTTAAAAGTCTAATTTTTGATAAGAGCCGGGGCAACAAACTAGTATATAGAATAAAATATAAGGAATATTAAAACTTACAACAGCATTTATTGATCATTGCTACGACTTGGGCCACTATCGTTCTCATTTCTACTTTCCGAATTTTGCAAAGCCGTTTTCTGTAAAATTTACTTTATTTTATTCATAAGAAACATTCTACAAATTTACCAAATAATCGGGGATTATTTGAGCCAAGGCTTTCATTGATTTGAAAACTACTATAATATGGCTCTAATACCGATTAATAAAAATTACGCGGTATAACATTTTTGAAGTGAAACTTCTTTAGGTGCGTTGAGAGTAAAATGGCAATACTGTAACGTCATGGAGTAAAGCGACGATTGAATCTTGTCAAAGAAGTTTCACATCTGACACGACGTGTGCTCGGATAGTCTACCAGTACGACTTTATAGTGGTTACGAGATGTAAAAAAAGGCCTGTAAAACTATGACTGAGTCTTACGATTTCAATATTCAATGTCGTTATAAATATGCATGTACCTACGTATGAATGACGTTATAAATCCTATTATAAATGCGCAAGTATTGCAAATGTAATGAGGAATACCATTGATATGATAAAGGAATATAATGAGGCTAGACCTTGAGACCTTACAATTGAATACGCAAATTCGGCATAATGTCACTTGTATATATAATAAAATCGTACGAAAGTCAAAACTGTCCATTGAATTTTATTATTTATAATTCTATATTATTTTTTAAACTAATTACGGACTGATCTACTGTAGATACCGAAGCCAAAAATATGCTTTTTAGAAATTTGTCTGTTTATCTGTATGTATGTCCGGGCTAAATTCAAAAAGTACTGTATGGATTTACTTCAAATTTGGTACAGAGATAGCTTGAGACCTGCGGAAGGACATAGGTTGGGCCTTTATCCCGGAAATCTCACGTTTCTTTGACTACGCGAGCGAAGCCGCTGGCGGTAAGCTAGTTTACTTACATGGTAGGCATATACATTGAAGCACATGTTCTAAAACTTGACAATAGCACGTGCCCTTGTCTATGCAAATGTATGACGAATTAGGTAAATATCGTATAATTATGAGCGCATGTGCTTTCCTTCGTGTCTGGCCGCGTGATGATTGTACTGAATAAATTATTGTGTTCATTCAGTTTGTCAGGTTAGGTTATTTTTAATAGTTATCCCTAGGTATAAACAGGATGTCCCTAAGGGATATAAACAACTGAAGGTGATCTATAGCGCTACAATAAAAGGAAGCCAAAAAATTGTTATAAGTCAGATTGGGTTGGAAAGAGTTGAATATACAAGCCTCGTCATAATTACAAAAATAGATATTTCTGCATATTACAATAGGTTTTGTTTAAAAGTGTTATATTTATATACATACACAGGCTATTGCTACGTCACATTACAAGAATTAGGCAACTACACTAAAAAGCACCAAAAATTCACAATTGCAAGTGTTAGGTTTATCTATGGAATTATCATAATTAAAGCAATTACATACATTAAAAAGACGCGGGAAAAACATATCAAGTTATGTCTTATTCTTCACATAGAATGTGTTAGGTTATCTACGGCTACATATACAACTGAATATGTTAGTTATGTTTATGGAACAACAATTAAAGCTAGTAGTAAGATCTAAGAAGCGCGGGAAATTCTTCATTTCAGATTATGTCTGTAAGGAAATACACATATGAAGGTGTTAGTTTTATTTACGGCTACTACATACACAACTGAAAGCGTTAGGCAATGATATTACAAGTAAAAACGTGTAGATAGGTTATTAACGCTGCGGAAGTGGCATTTGTTAATGTGGCTAATTAGCCAGAATTTACTTCAGTTGTCTCTTTTTCGCTCACGATAATTGAATCGTGCTATCTCACTTTGTCATTGAATCGTATGTGCGAATGTTATGTTAGCCTATCTATACCATTTTACTAATAATTATATCATTGGTGTTAGGTATATTTATTACCTAACACCAATACATTAAAAACAGCGGAAATTCTTATCAGGTTATGTCTGTAAAGAAATATACATATGAAAGTGTTTGGTATATCTACAAATCTACAACAAATAATACACTAAAACAGCTAGAAATAAGCACATCATGTTTAGAATCAAGAAGAAGCTTTAAATCATCACATCGGTTTAAATCTGGAAGGTATACATTTACACACAATTGGAAATACACAACATAAAGTGTTAGCTATATCTACCACTACATATACAACATAGTGTTACATCATCACACCTGAGTGCCCCCCGGGACCAGTTGCCCCAACATGGACGTCAGGGCCATTCTCAATGGCGCCGGTAGATCCCGTTCAGCCTGCGAGATAATGTGCTTGGGAACGTGCCCGCCGCAGAGGAACTGCGCAACTTCCTCGCTGAAGTTGTTGCAGTTGTGCTCTAGGAGATGGTACGCGGAACCGCTGGAAATTATAGTCATAATAAATAAATAAATAAATAAATAAATAAATAAATAAATATTATAGAACATTATTACACAAATCGACCTAGTCCCACAGTAAGCTCAATTAAGGCTTGTATTGTGGGTACTAGGCGACGATAAATATAATCCATACTAATATTATAAATGCGAAAGTAACTCTGTCTGTCTGTCTGTCTGTTACTCAATCACGCCTAAACTACTGAACCAATTTTCATGATATTTGGTATGGAGATATTTTGATACCCGAGAAAGGACATAGGCTACTTTATATCCCGGGAAAATGACGCAATCCCGTAAATTCCACGGGAACGGGAACTATGCTGGTTTTTCTTCAACTGCGCGGGCGAAGCCGCGGGCGGAAACCTAGTATTTAATAAATACATATATAGATAACACCCAGACCCAAGAACAAATAATTGAGTTCATCACACAAATATTTGCCCTGACCGGGGATCGAACCCGGGACCGTCGGCTCGGTAGGCAATTACTTTACCACTGCGCCAACCGCGTCGTCCGTCGTCGTCAACCATAATGATAGTAAAGATTTATTACAAGCAAAACTAAACGTGCATAATAGGATAAATAATAGAAAGAGCGTGTGTGCCGAGCACACGTGTCAGAAGTGAAAATTCTTTAAGATTCAAAGATACCAAAATCGTCGCCGTACCTTATGACGTGACGGTATTTAAACTCAAACAAAATCAAACATTTATTTATTCAATTAGACTTTTGAATTGTCATTACATATTTTTAACAGTTACCACCGATGCCATGACCATGAAATTTTACTCTCAACGCGCCTAAAGAAGTTTCACTTCACAAAAAAAAAAACATTTAAATAAATGGAAAAAAATGCTACAAATGTGACATTGATAAACTTACTTATACGTTGAAGTAGCGAGTCCTTCTATATACTCGTTGAAAACTTGAAAGGGTACAAAGGTAGATCCTAATCTTTCTACTTGCATTGGTGCGCCCAGCTGCGTGCTCCCCTGTTAAATAATAATACTTACATTACATTTTAATAAATCTTAGATTATATGTTATTTATAATCTTATCTTCTTCTTATATATAAAAATGAATCGCAAAATGTGTTGGTAAGCGCATAACTCGAGAACGGCTGAACCGATTTCGATAATTCTTTTTTATTATATTCCTTGAAGTACGAGGATGGTTCTTATGTAGAAAACGTAAATATGTACCACGGGCGAAGCCGGGGCGGACTGCTAATTTTCTATAGATATGTATAGTGAAATTAATACAGGCTTAATTATAAGTAATTAATAAATAATTATGGATTAGAAACTTCTGAGGTGGTCTTTTTTGAGCATTTTGCATACAAATAAATAATACTAATCATCAAAACATTTCTTCTTCGATTTTAATGCGGTTCCTGAAATACCGACCCAAAAATAACCCACATGTCCGCATAAAACAAAAAGTCACCTGCACGCATATTTCCGTCATTTCAAGTGGTCAGCTGAAACAGCAATACTTTCACCATATCTCAGAGCACAAGTGCGAAAAGGACAAAATATAACTATTCCCGGCTTGGAATATAGAGCATAACGAAGATGGACGTGCAGAAGTGCATTCCCGTTTGATGTATATTTTAATTAGTGGAACTGTATGTGATAATATTTATTGGTAAGTATTTTACTTACTTACTTCGACGGCGCAACGATCTCAAGCGGATCTTGGCCTCCGACACCAAAATGAGTATTTTAAAACAGATTTTTAAGCTATTGCATAGCATCTATCGCGGGCCTTGAGCGCGGGGACCGAATCCAGAAATTTAGTAACGAAAAACCTTACGCTCTCCACTTCGACGGGCGCGGAGGTGTGGCTTGAAGGCATAGCATGCAATAGCTTTACCGCGGCAGTCCCCGAGTGCCACACGTCTTTTTTTATTTTAGTAAGTATGTTATTTAACTATTTTTTATTAAAATTAAAATTAGTTTAATTTTGGAAATTTGAATGACTTAAAAATTGTATTTTTTTCAGCGATAAGTCTTGAATTTACATATACACAAACGCTTGAAATATTATGTAGTCACCACTATGGGAACGATATATTTTGAAGCTATTATTATTATCATACAAAGAATGCAAAGAGAAGAAAATTGAGTGACGAGTTCAGTATCGCAATATTGTTCTACAAACGAATTAGAAGATATACAGTGATAATATACAGTCATCCATTAACCATACAACAATTACATCATCTCATTCACCGGTTAGTTTCCAAACGCTTCCTCAAACAATATTCATAACAGATCAAAGACGCAAAAGGGCCAAAAGGTGAAATAAACGATAAATTAAGAGCAACTCGGAATACCGCGAAAGACGTAAAGACGTTGTGTTTATTTCCTAATCGTCAGGTTGGCGCTTCGCCCGCTCAAGAATTTACAGCCTGATGAAACAATAACAAGCACCAATATTATTTGATCCTTGGAAACAAACTGGTGCTATTCCAATTCGGTTCTTTGTAGACTGTACAAGAGACAAGCCGATAGAGTATAGAGTATAGAAGTATAGACTTGAGGACGAAATAGATAAGACTTGAGGAGGATAACAATTTGAATTGACGTTACATTAAACATTTCGTCTTTTATTACATTTATACCGTCTAATTTTCGTCAATATCATTGGTATAGATAAATTAGAGACGTAAGGTCTGCAAACGACTCTTTGCAAATGTTCATGGGCGGTGGTAGCGCTAACCATCCGGCGACCATATTTATCCGTTTTTGTATGGATAAAGTTGCTAAAGATGTCCATTTGGTTAGACCTAATAGGAGATTCATTAATTACCGTACAGATTTTTTGTCAAGATTAATAATGCAATTTAAGGAGAGTTCTAGCACCTCTCTTGTAGTCTAAGGAAGTCATTAAACAAAAGTTTCACTACGCTACGCAGAAATCCTACAAGAAAAACTTCCACGCAACATTTATCTATTGTTTATACACATCAATTATATGATAGTTGATGACGACGTATTTATTTATATCATCAACAATGCCGAAATCGAGAACATCGATCGCTATTTAATGATGACAATACGACGAATTATTACCCGGCCTTTATTGGCATAGTCGAGATGTAAATGTTGCGTGCCAACAAACAAATTGATAATTATTACTTTCCTGTCAACAATTTTTTAAGTATACTTTGTAGCAATAACATATTGTAATTTTGGGTTGTGATCAGTTTTGCTTGTTCCCGAAGGTTTTTTTATTATACTGGCTTCGATATTTTATGTTCTAGATGGACCCTTGTCAACTACAAAAGATTTACATGTATAGTTTCAATTGTTTTCCATCATAATTCATAATCCTTCACAAATGTGTCGAACATCAGGGTATTTTTTAAAATCTGTTAATATACAAGGCTAATTCTTTAATAAGCAGTAATGTTAATGTAATTTTATATCCTTTGATGTTTACTTTCTAGTTTCTTAGTTATAATAAAGTGGAAAAAAATCGAGGTAATTTTTTGCATCAACAAATATCTAATCTGAGATGAAAGTAACACGTAAGTAACTCTCTGAAGTAATATTCCAGGAAAATAACTCATATTTCAAAAGAAATTGAATGAGTTGTTTATATATACGAGGACAGGAATAGCCGTCGCGTAGGCATTCCACTGTGCTTTCTTTCATGATGATATCAGTAATCTATAATTGGCCCATACGATGAATAACATTGTAGAGAAATGTCCACGTTTACAAGATAAATTTAACTGCATATTTCTAGTGAAATTGGTGCTGTGTGCCGATATTTATGATGTTACAGTGTGGATTATTGCAAACTAGGCAGACTTACTACTAGAACTCAAATAAGAAATCGCGATCTTCCGAACACTTTACGTGGATGTAGGAATAGTGACCCAACATAGATGATAGAACCTTCATTACTACCTTATGATTGTATTATTTTTACGTAGATTTATGATTTAAAAGTACAACCAGACAAATTCTTGACGTTATGAGAATAGGAAGAAAACATACTTTCATAATAATGGGGCCTAAAATTGGGTGGGAATGCTTCAAACGTCCATTACGTTTTCAAACTGACCATCTATAAATCAGATTTATTTGAGGTTTCCACTCCACATTAAAACGTCCATATCTTCTGCACCCTGAACTATATTTCAGTGATCGAGTTCCCTCTACCCCACAACTTCCACCACTTCATTTTGAAATTACAATGTCCATGAACTTTTACGAACAAAACTGCCTACATCGTAGTAGGTAGGTATACAAGCTGGCTGCATGCACCCCGCTCACTGCCAACACATTGTCACACGCAGAAATACGAAAACATGTGTACGTTTAACCGTCAGTGCATTTATAGCACGTGGAACATGTAAGTAATTAGTTTACGACAATCATCTCGCATCTAAAAATCCCGTGTCCCCTAGTGGGGTAATGCATTGTGCATACATCTATTTACTGATCGACTTTCTTCATGTACTTCTAGGTGATCAGCCATAGCTATGTCTTGCCCGATAGACATTTTTTTGAAGATAAACTTCATTAGGCGCGATGAGAGTGCAAATTCTAGGTCGCATCATGGCAATACCGTCACGTCGTGAAGAAAGGCGACGATTTTGAATCTTGCTAAAGAAGTTTCACTTCTTACACGTGTGCTCGGCACACAGGTCTTTTTTTTCTTAGAACTGGGAATCAAACCCAGGCCACGCTCACGCGTTAACCACTGTACCGAGGCGAATTTCGCTTCTGACACTGGCTAATTGCTACCGAATTATGTATAATCTATTTCATTGTTATTACGTATTGAATGATTCATTAATTATATGTCTGTTACCTATTGGAATTAAGTTGATTTTTTTGATGTTAATTTATACACTTATTATGGTCGGACAGTTCGGTAGGTTAGGTTGTTATTTTTCGTTTTATCTAATATTAATTAATTTAAATATGATAATTCCATTGTATTGTATCCTTGTTGGATAATAGACATAAACAGGTAGGTTTTTTTATTATATTACTCATTGAACTATACCATTGTTGAATAAAATTTATGTAACTGAATAGCATTCAAAGAATGCTATACCTATCAATTAGTATACATCGAGTATTGTTTAAATTTTGTCAATAAAAAACTGTTTTATTCTAACTTCTAACCCGAGTGAAGAATTCCTTTAAAAATTATTTAAATTCATTAAAAGCTAGTGACTACTTACCTATTTTCTGTATACTACCTACATAAAAGTGCATATAACACTAATAAAATCAATGAGTATAACACTAATAAAATAATAATGCCTCTATCTACTATCTAGTAAAATAATTGAACGACTCTTACGGGAGCACAGCTAGTGATTCCCGACGCTCCATAGAAATACTCCCGCTCGAAAACCACGATTGACGTATGCCAAACACCTTCGACTTTGCGACCTGTAACACAAAAAATTACATAATTGAAAATGATGTATTAAAAATATTCTACAGAGATCGATTGATACGCAATAATGACTAAACAAAATTTTACGGTGATACATTGATTGCTAACATGATAAAAAGTTTTGAATAGAGCTTGTTTGAATGAATGAATGAATGAAAATACTTTAATTGCACCAAAACAAGGAAACAATACGAAAAAACACATACAAACAAACACGTACAAAAAGGCGGCCTTATCGCTAAAGCAGCGATCTCTTCCAGGCAACCTTTAGTCGAGGATCATGAGAATTACGTTTTATGATGAGGTTGATGGTGCAGAACACAAAAATCATTATATAAATAAGTATAAGACTACACATAGTATACAATATAATATTACATACGGATATTATTAAGATAAATAGTCTTCTGATTTGCTTGTTTACACAAAATGTCTAATTTTTTACATCATCTTTTAATTCCAAGATTCTTATTCATTTTAAAATTAGTATTTAAGAAATGCCTAGAAGGGCCTGTATACAAAACAATAGTTCGCCCGCGGCTCCGCGTGATCAAATGTCCAGACACTAAAATCCTACCGTAAATTTGCTGCATTGCAATGTAAAAGACAGACTATGAAAATTAGTTATGAAATTCAACAATAAATAGCAAAGAAAATAATAATTGAAATAGATGCTAAGCTTCTCATTAGAGGTGACCTAAAAATGTACAACTAGGTCACAGTTGTTTTGAGGTAATAGATTCCTGTGGGTTATGAGGTTTTAAAAAATGTTATTCATAATAAATTATATAACAATTCTATTTTAACAATAACAATTTAGAAATAATTTGGAAAATCCAAAAGTGCACGCCTCATAATTTTTTTTTAATAAATATTTATTAACTAGCGGACCGCCCCGGCTTCGCCCGTGGTACATCTTCGCACGTTTTCTCTACATAAAAACCATCCTCGTACTTCAAGGAATATAATAAAAAAAGAATTATCGAAATTGGTTCAGCCGTTCTCGAGTTATGCGCTTACCAACACATTTTGCGATTCATTTTTATATATAAGAAGATTATTATTTAATAACAATCAAACCACATCGAATCAGACCCTGAAAAATGAAAGGGTTCTATTCCTG
>CAJQZN010025675.1:0-17701 GCA_907164685.1 Colias eurytheme | reverse complement strand
TAGTAATCACTTGCAAAAATGGGCGATGTATCCCGGACTATAAGAAAAAGTTTTATGTTTTATTCTGAACTAGATTTCCGCCCGCGGCTTCGCCCGCGTTTTCAAATAAAACCCGCATAGTTCCCGTTCCCGTGGGATTTACGGGATAAAACCTATCCTATGTGTTAATCCAAGTTACCCTCTATATGTGTGCTAAATTTCACTGTAATCGGTTCAGTAGTATTTGCGTGAAAGAGTAACAAACATCCATACATCCATGCTTACAAAGTTTCGCATTTATAATATTAGTATAGACTAGCGGTCCGCCCCGGCTTCGCCCGTGGTACATAATTACATTTTCTCTACATAAGAACCATCCTCGTACTTCAAGGAATATAATAAAAAAAGAATTATCGAAATCGGTTCAGCCGTTCTCGAGTTATGCGCTTACCAACACATTTTGCGATTCATTTTTATATATAAGATAATAAAAAAAGAAATCATAAAAGCATTTAAGATTTCTGTTTAGGATTTCTGTAACAAGGATACACTCTTATCAAGTTGGTTATCAATTATCATTAACGCGAATTTTAAAATGTTATCATCACGCCTAAATAGATTATTTTTACCTCAAACTATATTTGTTTTACAGCTCTTATTACGATTTATCGAGATCGATAAATCAGTTTCGAGCGTTATCTGGGCATAATAAAATAAACACCGTAGGACGTGCATGGTGTCCTTTTGTAATTAATGCCTGTGGTGGATTTATGTGTTCTTAATTTTGTACACCCACGAGTACACGTATCGTGATTGTACAAAGATACACTGTGTTAGGGTTGTCACTGGTCACTTCTATAAAGTGATTAGTTTAACCTTAATATGCGTTGGTTTTTTCTTAAATTAAAGCTGATCAGACGATAATTAAATAATATAAATGATTTCTGTAGAATTTAACCTTTCTAATCTAGTAGCTCTTAGAAATGTCAATAATCAATGAAACATAATAATAGAATGGAATAGGCACATTAATTACTCACCATGTGACAGCCCTGTGATTTGCTTTGTACCTGTAATATCAGTCTTACAGAAGGGAACAGTGTTATTAAATAACAGTGAATAAATTGCATTGCTGGACGTTAAAGTGTGAGGTAGGAAGAGAAATAAACGCAATCAGTGGGAAATACGAGTCAATTAATTTTTATTCTCGGTGGTAAGAGTAATTGAGGGCTGCCAATTGCTGCACATTTATAAAATATATATTTTGCAATGGCCAGTACTCAATAGTAATGTATGGAATTAAAATCGTATATTTATCTGAGGTACGATCGTGCTATGTTTCCTATATTATTTGTCCTCAATTGATGCATTCAACAATTGATAATTTGGCAGTTTACGGTGATTTCCATCCATATGTTATTTAGTTAGCATAAATGTTAATTTTTTATACAAAAATTATATACGAATATTTTAGTTGATTTCTGCAACATTACGCGTGTATATTATCTACTTCAATGCACATTACGTTCGTTCATCTATTTATCTCTTCTTCTTTAATATTGTTCTCCGTACTGTACTAGAGAAAGACCTCTAAGGCACTATATTACACCTACATATCTACTTTAGATACAATTTGAGCACTTTATTATCGCTATAAATTATACCATTATGTCCACATTCCCATAATTTGCCCAATTACGTCTCGAATGACGGAGCACCACGGATAGATTACAGTTAATAGTTTTATACTATCCGATCGGTTCGTTTATAAGTACAGCTGAAATAGAACTACTTTCACATCATAGTACATGTGATACGGCTATGTGAAATGTAATTACCGTAATCAGTGTGGCAAACCGCATGAAGTAAAAGTTGGGGCTAGTGGAACGGTTGAAAGCGATAGCTAATTTTGTTGCGTTTTTCTTGATTGAACATCGTGACCGCGGATAATGAATAAAAAAATAGAATTTCTTAGTAATGTCTAGTTGGAGATAGACTTTCTATAAATTGACGAATCTAGGATTGCATTATCTATTGTTGAAATTCTGTGTAGGAAGGAGGAGTTGTCGCAACGGTGTGACAGCATCAGTAGTGTTATATGTAGGTTTATTTTCAGAAAGGTCTGGTTTTCTTTATCTTGTGTATTAATTGACAATTAAGAACGAAGTACACATTGAAAGGTAAGTTGTACAAAGACTCTGAATTAAGTGCCTTGCACCGATAACGTCACGAACAAGAGTGTTTCCATAAATCTTGTTACAAAATAAATGTGCCCATTGTTAAGCCGAGTGTACAATGTATTGTATCGAATGAATGTAAGAGATAGATTGTATGAACGTTATAAATGTAAAGGCCGGTCCAGACACGCCTAGCCCGCCTCCGCAAAGAAAATAAATTCTATAACCACATGATACCTTGCAAGAATGCAATGGAAGAAACTTGTCAATGTAATACCGGTGGTACACTGTGCAACTTTCTTGGGATAATTTCTAATTAGCAGTAATTATCGATTTTTTTGTACTTTGTGAACTAGTTTAATTGGTGATTTATTTCCCTCTTGGTATCTAGATAGAAATAAGCTTTATTTTATTAAAAGGTTTAATATGAGTCAAATAATAATATTGCAAAGTTTCTAATGAAATTGAAGACCCTATTAAACGTTAATCTATGCTAATATTTGCATAACTGATGCTACTGATCTCAGCCGCCACAGGTTTAATGAAACTTCTCAATAAAGTTATTCCTTATAACAGAATGAACATATAAGAACTTTCACTTTATTTATAGGTATCTAGATCTAACACATAGGATATGTTTTATCCAGAAAATCCCACAGGAACGGGAACTATGCAGGTTTTTCTTTGCTGCGAAGCTGCGGGCGGAAAGCTACCTAATAATTTAGACTAGATTTCACTTAACAAGCCGATATCCACGCATTATTAAACTCACCTCACAAAGGATCGTTGCGAATAATTTTCAAACACTCGCGCAAGGAAGCCAGCGGATTGTTCCCTTCAATTAGAGTGTACGGATGCAATAGTTTCGTTACTTCCCCTGCATATTAAGGGCAATCTAGCCATGCGAACTGCATGAGCCTTGTTAGGATCAAATGAACTGTTATTTAGAAAGCGATACATGTCTATGTCTATATCTTTAGATCATCTATGCTGTAGATAGATTGGAGGTAATAAAAATTGACGAGGAAACAATGGTGTTGCTTTTGTTGAATATGTTGTTTTAGAAACTTTCTGATTGCTCTGCGGTCGGATAGTACTGTAGATAGAAGGTCTTTCCTCAATTCTTGATATTCTTGAGGAAAATAATTATAGGTGCAGTATATTTTAATGACGTTCTGAAGGTCGAGGTTAGTTTCTTTTTTTTTACTTTTTTATAAGTAATTATTTTCAGGATGATTTTTCACAGGGTTTTAACTTTTAAACTACCTAACATCTATTTCCAAATTGGAAGAAATTTTGTTTAGATAGGTAATAACAATAATAGAATACAATTTATTACCTAATATAATGGTCGATTTACATTTCGAACTTATCATTTTCCCTTTAATATATTTATTTATTGTAAGTTTCATATAAATCGTACTTAAGTTTTATTTTAGTTCTACAGAAACAGTTTATGTTTAATCCTCGCTTTGATGATAAAATAAAGTTTTATTTATTTATAAGTGCCCGTAATAGATTTGTACCACCATTTAAGGAGCAAGTTGGCCTTCAAGCGACCTTTTTACAATGAGTCACGGTTATAGAAATTGAAATAGAATTTGTAACAGTTGTAATAGAATTTCTTTGCGATAAAAAATTAATTCGATCCAGTTGGCGAGATGTCGATACTAGTTTTTGTTACTTTAACGAGATCGTTGAGGTTTTTAGAAATTTCAAATTACCTAGTTATTGAGTCTTTTTACTTTATTTGTTAACGCCTTTTTTTTGTAGTTTTATAAACAAATTCTTTCTTTGGTTACGCTTGAACTGTTTGGATGACACAATTGGTTGTTTGTATACTAGTTATATTTACGGTTTATTTTTTTATTAATCTTAAAAGTACATTTGTAGGTACACTTGTAATCAACCTTAATTAAGTAACCACATAAAATTTATTATCTTCACCGTTTTTACGAGCGTTTAAGAAAGTTTAAAAAATGCCGAAAATATTTACCTTTTTCTTTTGTTTTCCGCATTTATAAGCTGTATTTGAATTTCAAACGCGTTTAATCACATTATATTTAAGCTCCATACATAATATTAACATTTATCATACGATAATGACTTCATTATGTTGTTAGTCTTAAAATGTGCGATTGTATCATTGTTCCGTGCTAAAAACGTGATTTTGTTAAATATGTTTTGTATAATTTTGTTTAATTTGTTCAGAAACCGTGATTACATTATATACTAATTAAGCGTGGGTTTTCAAACTTCTTGTAAATATAATTTATATTTTATTTGAAGTAAAAACTAGTCAAGATACCTACTTCTTCTACTTTGCTGGGCACCCCTAAAGATACTTTTTCATTTGGTAGTATTTTTTTGTATTTTCTTTGAGATTTAATCTTAATATCGAAAGTTTTCGTAATTTTACCTTTTAATTAACTTAAATTTATTAATGTTTAATTACAGTTTACACCTAATTATATTTAAAGTATAATAACTATAGCCAAGCCAGACGTACGCTTAAACAATAAACATGACAATCTAAGCAATTGGTATACCTTGTATGTATCTCATATACTCGTAAATGAGATCGGTCATACAAAGGTCCTTCGAGACCCGTTCTCACAAATCATTCAGTTCAATAGATCGTCCACTTGTGTGAATGGTTCTATAGAATCAGCTGTAACGTGATCGGTATTTATGCTCATTTGTAAACGCAAGCAGGATACGGTTTTATTATCTCTTGAATATTCATGATTTGCGGTCGTAATTTTTGTTTCGATCGCTACGACGCCAGGAATAGAATGTGTACATAGATGTTATTGGTTGGGTTATTTGTGTTTTATATTGTTCTACGTAATACTTTTTGATGAGAGATGTTTGTGTTGTTTTTAGGAAAACTGGATAAGTATACAAGTAATATTATACGGACGTAACTACTGTTAATTCTTGTTATTTTTTTTAGGGCCGATTTTTCAATGCTTGGGTAAAACTTATCCGTCCAATAAAGTATTACACGATAATATTAAAATGTCACGTAAACTGTCAAATACGGGCAATTATAATACGTTTTTAAAATGGTAGTTTTATACATTATTCGACGAATAAGTTTTAACCAATGATTGAAAAATCAGCCCTAAATGTACCGTAGTATATCTTTGCCTTTTACATGAATATTTTGACTAAAAACACCTAATAGCGAGCCCTAACTTCAAAATTCATAACAACACCTTTTACTACATTAAACTCAACGGTGTATCTTTATTCCGATTGCAATGATATGTTGTAATAGAAGAGAATCGTGTTACAATCAACACAAGTGCAACAGAAATAAACCCAAGATACAACACATGGAATTAACGATACTTCAGTAATTAGCTTCCCCCGAGTGCGGCCCGATTGTACTGTTCTTTGATTAATTGCAGCTCTAATTGAGTGATTATAGGAGGGCTTTTTGTGATAATTGTACATTTTATAATGCCTTTGTATGCCGCTTCTCCTTTTTTAGCAGCGTGTGAGCTTTATGATCAATTATGTCAAGTGTTATCAGGCTTTCGATCGATGATGTCTATCGATAGGTTGTTTTCTCAGTTATTACTTGACAATTATTGTTGTATTTGTATTGTGTTGTCACAAGTGTTCTTTGGCAATTAAATTTGATCATATAAGATGGGGAAGCAATCTGTAGATACATTTTAACAGAGACAATAATATTAAAACTAAAATGCTACAGAGACGAAATATTCCAACAACGCATAAAAAGATAGCCAGGATCTTGTTCAAATTGAAATAGACTTTGACTCCGGCAATATATTCAATACATAATCAAAAATTAATGTTAATACCGTTCACAATACTAACTGAAGCAACATAAATAAGCGACACCTCAACGAAGAACAACAAGTGAACAGAGAAAGCTCAAACCAAGAATGTGCAGGAGCTTGTAGTTGCGAGTCCCAAATGCACTTAACATACATTATAATAACAATACGTTGCCAAACAATGGCTGTAGTTTTTACAAAGAAATCATTACTGACATGGCGCAATGCTGTCAAGCTGAATAATTTGTTAGCCTTGTTTATGGGTGCTTCTGGAGTTTGTCAGGTTAACGTCGTATAGCAGGTGTTTAAGATTTTGGTATTAAAAACAGTGACGCTTTGCTAAATTATAAATAGCCTTTAGTAGGCAATTATAAATCGGATGAAGGTGCGTATATAATACTAGATTTTATATAATACTAGATTTGCGTGAAAGAGTAACAAACACACACACACACATCCTCACAAACTTTCGCATTTATAATATTAGTAGCATAGTAGGATAGGTTCCGATTTGAAATTTTTAAGGATAATCTTAAATATTGTGTAGATTTGACAATTTGAAGGAAAAGAGAGGCCTATAATCGGCCTAAATCAAGTCTAAAGATAGAAAAGGATATTTATACGCAGATTTTATTTTAAACCAAATTTCTGTCACTTGTTAAGGGTCACATATAAACAGTTTGCAAATGAAATATAGTAATCGTGATAGTTGTCCCATTTATGGGTGTTCCCACTATAATATAGCATCAATCAGGATTATACAACGGTCAAATCTAAATATAAGACGCTCGATAGGACAACCCTCAGTTGTGTAGCGTAAAATTGCTAGCAATGACCTTTAATGTTCGTATGACTTGTGAGTTCTGTGTTGTGACGCAATGGTTCTTGATTACGCGGGAAACTAAAATTAGACTGAAATTGTATGAGAATAAGACAGAGATATGTTATCATAGTTTACATCTTCATACATATTTTAAGATTTTTTATAGTGAGATATTAAAAGTGGCCAATGTTTATGATATAAGCTTACGAACTAAATCCTTTATAAAATTCTTATGTCACAGTTTTTGTTAGCAAACTGCTACGACTTCTCCGAAACGCCTACACTGATTTTTATGAACTTTTTGTGTATATTAGTTAGGTATGGGTCGTTAACTATCTTTATATTCAGAAGTGATTAGTGCAGTATCATAAGAACAATGTTTGCAGGGTCAGCTATAGTTAATAAATAAAATACATTCCTACTAGCAAGTATACTTACGTAGAAAAAGTTCCTGGGGCCTTAGACAATGTAACAATTAAAAAACGATAACGAAGTTAGAAAAGGCAAAAATGTATGGGATTGACATACGCCGCGTTAGATCACGTGGTCTATGATCTATCTAATGTCAATCCCATACATTTTTCCTTTTCTAACTTCGTTATCGTTTTTTAATTGTTACTTTGTCTACGGGCCCTGTTCACACTTCACGCTGTTATGTTTACACTTACGAAGAAAAACCTTCTATTCAACTTTTTGTTTATAATTATGAACATAAATTGTGAGCATGTAAACCAATGTGCATGCCAATATTGATTAAACATATTTTGTTATAATGAACAATTAAAGTGGCATTAGGTTCCCTTCGGTGTGGGGTCAACGCGCGACCGATTCAATTAAACTGTGGGATTACGTGTTGATAGCAATAGACATTGCCATGGAATTATAAGGCATGAAATTGTGTAAGTAAAAACTGAAGAATGGCTATTGTAGTTTGTATGATGTGTTGAATAGATGTGACGGTTTTTAGCGCCACAGTTTGTGAACAGTTTATTTACATAATGATAAATTAAATTGAGTGATTTGCAATATACGTAATAGATAATGTAATGGAAACAATGACGAACGACGATGATATTCGGCAAACAAAAATCTAGATCTCATTTACTCATTTAAAAAAAACAATGTTAATGTTATTCTCGGTGATAACCTTTACGTAGTTACATTGAAATATTTTTTAACGGCGTATATTTTCGGCAATAACGACCAGGTGGGCTATCATTATAAAAATTTTATTTTCCTACAAGGCCAAGGTAATAATGAAGGTTCGCAATATGAACTGGTTATTAAAAATAACTTGTATTTTAATGTTGTTAATTGCCATCGCAATACGTAATACAACCTCTAGGTCCCAAACAGTGAGGCTACTCATGCAGCGATCGACGTTTTTTTCTTCTATGCGTTTACGCAGACATACACAAATACTCGCATATACATATACACACATCTACAAACACATATACATGCACACACAGACACACACATATCTAGATATGCATATACACGCACACACATACCTAGATATGCATATACATATTACATACACACACATAGCAAGACTAATTCATTCATTGAAAGTTGAAACGCAATGCATTTTGATTTAACACCATTGTATTAATGATGTATTTGAAAGATAAAATGCAAATGTATTTTAATGTTTGACTAGATATTTTTTTATTGTTAGTTTGTGATTCGAAATATTTAGGTTATGTTAGCTGAATTTCAACAATATTCTGAATAGTAAGCTAAAAATACAATTTGTAACGTATTTAGGCCGCGTGAATTTGCAATTAATACAGTATCGTGTGGTATCGTTGTCAATATTTTTTTTTGCTTATTTTAATCTACAAAAAGATTTATTATGCATTTTGAAATAAGTTTTAATAGATTGATAAAAGCGACCCTAAACACTGATCCTGATTTTCAAAGTTTAATTCGGACCACGAAAATCCGACAAGTATTTTTTTTAAATATTGTTGTTTTCGTGTGAAGTAACTATATAAATCATGTTTTAATAATCATGATATCACCAATCCAAATTTGCATATAAAGCGTGGGATCTTACTAAAGAGGTAACAGTTATTGACATTTTCATTTTAAGTGTTGACGCAGGAAGCAAATGTTTGTATACGCATGACGCAGGAACGACTGCATAAAATTGGATGTGGTTTAGAGATATTTTGTTTTAGTTTTGATTTATTTTGTGTATGTTTTAAGGAATGCATGTGTATGTTCACGTAAGGGCAAAGTTAAAAGATATTTATTACCCTACTTATAGATATTTTTTCTAGCATATATTAGGTAGATATAATAGTAGTTAAAATTTTAAATTTAAACAATAATACGTAAGTGTACAATGTCTACTTATTAATTAATCTTATATATAAAAATGAATCGCAAAATGTGTTGGTAAGCGCATAACTCGAGAACGGCTGAACCGATTTCGATAATTCTTTTTTTATTATATTCCTTGAAGTACGAGGATGGTTCTTATGTAGAGAAAACGTAAATATGTACCACGGGCGAAGCCGGGGCGGACCGCTAGTATGTTATAATAATAAAACTACTCTATGATAAGAAAAAAGCTCTACTAAATACTACCCTAAGATGATTTGGTGAATTTTGCCCATCAAAAAATAGGTAACTACCTAATATAAATTTCAATCTAGATTTTTTTCATTTACATGTACATATTGATGCCGTTGTTTTGGTCTGCTGGTTTTAATTCGATGGGTCGATAGAGCGAAAAATCATGTAAATGCAAATCGTATGGGCTCAGTAGTTAGTGCATAATGGTGCGTGAACTTGCAGCTTCATTTAGCTTTAGAAAAGGGTTTTTTGTAAAGTTTTAGTTAATATATTGATTTATGAGATTATTAACTAGTAGTTACCGGTGGCTACGTGTATTATCATATAAATGTATGTCCTGTTTTTAAGCTATTGCATAGCTTCTATCGCGGGCCTTGAGCGCGGCGACCGAATGTAAAAATTCCGTAACGAAAAAACCTAACATCCCTCACTCCAATCGGCACAGCGATGCCAAGCTGTGATATAGCTTTACCACGACAGTCCTCGAGTGCCACACGTATTTTTTTATTATATTATTCTATGCCAAGTATTTTCCGTTTTATATACCTACTTAATACGGCTTACTTATTCTCTCGCTCGTTGTTTATCGATATTACTAGTGAAGTAAATTTGCATCTTTACCATATACAAATTACCCCATCCTTATACTTTTCAAATTTATAGATCACTAGAGGTCCGCCCCGGCTTCGCCCGTGGTACATATTTCGCAATAAAAGGTAGCCTATGTCCTTTCTCGGGTATCAAAATATCTCCATACCAAATTTCATGCAAATTGGTTCAGTAGTTAAGGCGTGATTGAGTAACAGACAGACAGACAGAGTTACTTTTGCATTTATAATATTAGTATGGATTCTTCAGTGTCAACGGCCGTCGGCGGCTGAAATTGCACAACTCATCCTAAAACATACAAGGGAATATCACCGTTACCTATTTGCGTATAAGTTCGTTTTCCCCATACATAGGTAAGCAGCTGACGATGAAATTGGTGTAACAGTGTTTATTATGGTGTTAAATCTTCGTTATCATATCACTTATCAGCTCCTTGTAAATTCCTTTAGTTATTTATTCAACTGCATCGTATTTGAATAGCGTATGAAACATCTGCTAGTAGGTGGTGTGGCTTGGTTAATATGCTAGGATTATTTTTACGTTTATAATGGGCAAGATAAATATAGTATGTGAAGGTAATATAATTTTACTTTGAATATTTAATTTAGAAAATAATTTTCGAAACTTATAAAAGGGAAAAAGGTCGAGGACTCAAAACAAATAATGTGATTTTTTTCCCATACTCCATTACTCTTACGATAGATTTTTAAAGGCCTATTTTTTTACCAAGAATCTCACTGCTACCATACAAAGCTGATAATAGATACCTACTATTGTATCGGACATTTACCTACCTCGATGACCTACCTATACATATTTTATTCCTTGAAAACCTGTTTATAGACCAATCCTACAAAATCTAGCACTACCAATAACCATACTGAAATTCTCACTGAAAACACACAAACTAAAACATAATTGAATTTGATTGCGTTATGTAACAGGTCGTTGACCCAATTCGTGGTTGATGGAGTGATTCATAGATCTCATCGCTTATGTAAGGTGCCGCTAGCAATATCTTAGTGGAATAGCCATTCTTAGATAAAAGTGAAAATAAATTGATTGGATTTGTTGTTTGAATATTTTGGTGTAGAATGTTTTTGTGAAATTAATTATGAGTATACATCACAAATTCTGTTGTATGCATTTTACCTAGTTTTTAAAGAAAGTCTTCTTACCGATTACCTTATCGATTTTTTTAATGATATTTTAAGACCTACTTCATTCAAATGAATTGGCTGTTAGTGCAAATCTATTACCTAGTAGATAAAATTTCTAAATAATAAAAGCCTAAACATATCTCATCCATCATATCCTTCTCTATTTAATAAGCTGATATAATTCCAGTGTATAAGTATTATTGTTTATCATATTGTGCGTCATTTTTAGAAGTTTTTGATTGATAAAGTCTATCTATATAGATCATCTATTAAAAGATTTAGTGCAAACTGCAAAATTACTATCGGTCATTTCGCAATCGGTTAACTTGAATATATTTTATCTATAAAAATCTTTAGGTACTAATTTTATAAAAAGAAAATACTATACCTACCTATATTTGTCTTCAATTACTAGTTACAATTTTAACATTTCCTTTGTCATGGGTGAATTTGTGTGTGCTTTTAAATTTCTAAATATTATTTCTCTTGTAATTATAGCTTATGTAATTATGCTATTATGAAATGGTGTTACATCGTTCATCTATGTATAATTATCTATGACTAATTTTAACTGAAAGTTGATGCTTTATTGCCTGTGAAGTTAACTAATAAGGAAGTCATTGCGTGTAATATTAACCTTTTCACACTATTTAAATATTTTATTTATCCATACAAGCTAAGGCTTACGAGTTATTTTCCTGTATACGACCTATGTTTCTTTGCTTCGCTATATAGTATTTTAACTAGAGGTCCGCCCCGGCTTCGCCGGTGGTACATATTTCGCAATTAAAGGTAGCCTATGTCCTTTCTCGGGTATCAAAATATCTCCATACCAAATTTCAGGCAAATTGGTTCAGTAGTTTTAGGCGTGATTGAGTAACAGACAGACAGACAGAGTTACTTTCGCATTTATAATATTAGTATGGATGGTTTGGTGAATTTTAGACGTAAAATCAAAAGAATAAAAAAAAATTGTACCTATCATCTTCAACGTGGTTTCTTCTAAGACATTTCCATTCGTTAAACATTAATAAGATTCAAAGATTTCACAATTGCATGTTGTTCCTAAGATAATAGGCAAAAAGTGGAACATAGTAAACGATAATGAAGTGTGTGTTGTTTTAGTGCAGATCAATAACAAAGGGGATTGCGTTGTACGTAGATGTTATCAACTGGAAACGATTACGTACTTTTAAATTAATTAGAAAGAAGAAGTAAAATAATAACACTAGAAAATTGTACCAGCTCCCTGTGGGATAAAATAAGAAATGTAAGAGTATGTGACACAGGAGAAATGTATCTTTCTGCTGATTAAAGAATTATTGAAATCGGTCCAGTAATTATACTCTAAAGATAAAAGAAAAAGAAAGTTAAAGGCAAGATCTAATTTCACGCATCTTCTTCACGTCAATTTGATTAAATAAAAAACACGTTTAAAAGATAACATCACCTGTTGCTCGTTATTAAAAGAAATCAAAGTAACATTGATCCTAAACAATCTATTTTATTTCTTAGAACCTTTCATTGATCGTTCTAACAAGACAGGTAGGCGACTTATCAAGATATAAGATGCAGAGGTATCTTATACCTTTAAAATTACCGTATTTAACGTATCATTTCGAAAGCTATTAGAAAAAAAGTGTTTACAGAGAAATTTAACATGTCCCTTCCATATCTTTACATCTGCGTTATCAATACCTGATGTTTTTTGTCAGTCCCAAGACTGTTATCCAAACAATCCGTGAAACAATAGTTGGATCTACTCAAAATGGGATCACTCTTAACCAATTTAAATTCTTTTATAGGTCCTTTTTTTGGAATTTGTGATTTATACCCAATGTGTCTTTAATGTTTTGTGTAACATTAACAGCTTTTTAGTGAGATGTTAGATAGTGGGTGTTTTGGGATGTGGTTGGTTTTGGGTTTATATTTACAAGTAATTAGCGACCGCCTGCGTTTGTAAATATGCGGCAAAAAACGGCACTGTTTATAAAAGGTATCTGTAAGGTAGAACTAAGAAGGAATGAAAAGAAAAGGATTATATAGATTAATATCTAATGTTTGGTTTGAGTTCTGGTTGATAAAATTTGGTAGTTATAATAATTTTCTTGACAATTCTCCAGTTATCTATAAACCTTTGGATGAGGTTAATAAATAAGCATGTTTTGCTCACTGTACTTATTGTTTATATTAAGTCTATTTACCATGTTATACCTACTATACTTTCAAACGTACACTCTACAACAAAGTGCTCCCCTTGTTACAGTCGGCTTCCTGATCCTCGTGTTCTACCTGTGGGGCACGCCGTACGAGCGCGGCTTCTTCTGCGACGATGAGTCCCTCAAGCACCCGTATAAAGACTCCACGGTTACTAATGTGATGCTGTACATCATTGGACTTGGTTTACCTGTTTTTACGGTGAGTTTTATTTATTTATAAGCATTTGAAAACGATATACAGATGAAGACGATCAAATACATTTTACACTGGACTTGATCCAGTGTCTTTTCTGTAGCCTGGAGGAAAAAGGTTTCCTCCAGGCTACAGAAAAGATAGAAAAATATGTACATGTAGGTATACCATATAGGTAGAGAATTTTGTGATGTGTTGGATTGTAGAACAATTATTGAAATTTGAAAATCAAACGTGGATATTATGCGCATTCTTTACATTGACCATATTGCTGTTAATGAAACTTTTTCAAATACCTAGTTAATTACCTATATTTCGAGTAAAATTTTATTGATAGGAATTTTGAAGTGGGTGGCGATTGGGCAGCTTTTACTCCAAAAAAGTCATAGGTATTCAAGAACAAAAAATACAGCGGTCGAAATTAAAATGATAGAGGGCGGACGTTGAGGTAAAGAAAGCCTGTAATTATTCAATAATTAAATGTTATTTTATGAGATTTATAATTAGGGAGTTCATATCGACAAGTCGCTTAAATATATTTTGCTATTTTCGCTAGATTTAAAAAAGTGCCTGTTGCCTAAAGAATTTCAGCGACCGCGTCTATTACTTTTTAATTTTTCTATACTAATTAGTACCTAATTGCTTGTATTATCATGCTTATTTGGTTGGTTGTACTCGCTAATCTTAGGAACTACGGGCACCAATAGAAGCGGAACAATGTGGGTAAAATTATTAAAGTATTTCGAACTGTAACCCAATCCAACCTAAAATGTAGAACATACTAGATAACATTTTTTATTTATTCGATTAGTATACATTTTTTCTATTCTTCAAACGTCACAATCTCCCTTAATTCCCATACATATCCAAGTGTGAAATGTTATATTTCCTAGAGTTAGCGTCCACTATACAATATTGACCGTTCGACAATGTTTGAGCAGCCATTAGTTATTGTCGCCTTTTGCTAAACTTACATATTGGTTCTAAACTTTCTTGTAAATATAAGTCTCGACAAATAAGTAAAAGACAAACTATTTGTGAGTATGTACAAGGTAAGATAGTGAATGAAATTTATGAATGGACAGTATGTATTTCCTTGCGATATTATTTTTTCCATGACCATGGTTATAAGAGTATCGTGATAAATAATGTGATCCTTAATTAAATAATTAAATTTAAAGGTACCTATTACTTATTGTCGTTTAATTTTTAATGTTAATTTATCTAGTTCACACAACAACACACTTCAGAAAAATAAATTGGTACATGCAGTTTATTAGTTTATAGATTAGTCATTTTAGTTATATCGGTTATATAGAAGTAAACATTCTAAAGATTAATTTTCCCAAAAATAATTTTGTTACCAAATAACTCATATTCTTATTACGTAACTAGCGGTCCGCCCCGGCTTCGCCCGTGGTACATATTTACGTTTTCTCTACATAAAAACCATCCTCGTACTTCAAGGAATATAATAAAAAAAGAATTATCGAAATCGGTTCAGCCGTTCTCGAGTTATGCACTTACCAACACATTTTGCGATTCATTTTTATATATAAAGAAGATAAGTGACGAGTTTCACCATAAAGCCGGGATAATAAAGTAAATTTATTTTTTATCCATCATCAACGACTACGTAGATAGAACTTATCAAACGTGACTAGGGCATGCACCCGGGTTTACCCGGTTCCGAAAAACCCGGGTAAACCCGGGTTTTTTGATGATCTTGAGAACCGGGTCTGAATAGTATGAAACCCGGTTCTCCCGGTTCCGACCAAAATATTAAAATATAAAGTATTATTTATATTTTGCTGCATTATTTTAACAAATTATTGTATCTGGCAACGTCAGACTCACGTGCATCGCGAATTTTCGTGCCACGCCTCAAACGTGGCTCCGATTGGTTGTCTAACCTTAGATGCTATAAGTTTCCTATGGTTGTATTACCAAAAAAAATTAGGCTTCGAAAATGACAAAAATTAGGCTACAGAAATATTTTTATTAGATTTCTCGTGAATTTGAAAAGCTGTTAATTTTACTGATTCATATTTAATGATCCAGTCATGTTTTTGTTTTTGGTATCAAGCTGAAATTTATATCGTATACTCAAGTCTTCGGTCCCTTTTATGTGAAAAAGTCGAACTCACAAGCCAACGCATCAAAAGATACAGCCGTAAATGCTTAAAATTTTCGAAAATTTCGACATTCGCATGGGACTCAAAACCTACAGCTAGGTACTTTTCATGTTTTTATGTGATACTAGCGGTCCGCCCCGGCTTCGCCCGTGGTACTTACGTTTTCTCTACATAAAAACCATCCTCGTACTTCAAGGAATATAATAAAAAAAGAATTATCGAAATCGGTTCAGCCGTTCTCGAGTTATGCGCTTACCAACACATATTGCGATTCATTTTTATATATAAGATTATGATAACAAGAGCGCCGAGACAACCGTCACAACGCTAAGGAATAGAATACGCTATCGATACAAATTGACATAAGCGTATGATGTTTTGCCTAAGGATTCGGTCACACTACCAACGACGACGACGACCACGAACAAAATTTTCATCCAGTCGAAATTAAATAAATTGTGCAAAACACAATTAAAAAAATTTTTTCGAGATCAATGGATAAAAAAATAGGTTTTTCGTAGAAACGGTAGCTCCTAGAAAAAAATGTATTTAACCTTTTTTATAGATAATTTTATGATGTACAATTTTGGTTCCAGGTGATTGTATGATAAACTTACCGTCTCGGCGAAAATCGCAAAAACAAAAACTATTTTTTTATTAATTGACCTCGAATTAATTTTTTCCGAGTACCGTAATGACGAGAGATTTAAATATTTTATTTTGAATAAATTTTGGCAAGATTTGAATTTTGGTCGTGGTCGTCATCGTCGTTGGTAGTGTGACTGAACCATTACCAAAATATCATGAGCTTATGTCAATAATTAGCGTTAGCAATTTCTATTCCTCGGCGATACCTACTGACGTTTGACTAAGGGCCAAGGTACTTTTATAAGACTGATAAATAAAGAGAAGTATTGAAATTTTGTTTCTTTATTAATATAATAAAATAAGACACAAGCCGCGTAAAATAAAGGCCTATCAGGTACTTTTATAGTTGCTTTTGTTTAATTTCGTATTTTTTCCGAAGTATTATAAAAGAACCGGGTAACCCGGTTCTACCCGGTTCTGAGCTCGATTTGGAACCGGGTTTCAAAAACTTGGAACCGGATCCGGTTCTGCATGCCCTAAACGTGACATCTAAATATACGCAGGTTAATTTGATAGGCAAGTACAGTCAGGTTGTAATTAAATTACTTAATTTTAATAATTTCATTATAATATTTTTTGTGTGGCGTGAAAAAAAACCATATCATCTTTTATATAAAATTCTCGTGTCACAATGTTAGTCTGCATACTCCTCCGAAACGGGTGGACCGATTCTCATGAAATTTTCTGTGCATATCGGGTAAGTCTGAGAATCGGCCAACATCTATTTTTCATATGTACCACGGGCGAAGCCGGGGCGGGCCGCTAGTTATCTTATATATACTCCAGTTATTCTCACGTCAAATATAAAGCAGAACTAACCTAGAACTAAGGACATAGTGATAAGTTTAGAATTAAGTTTTATATATGTATGGTTTGGCGTATGCCGTAAATAAATAAATAAATAATAAATACAGCAACGAAGACTTGTCCCTTAATTTACATAAAAACTATTTAAGGACTTCCCTCGTTGACAGTACTCCGCCGTGAAGAATGTTTGCTCGTCCTTGCGTAAAGCCAGGTGCAAATATACTATTCAATGTAACAGTTGTGCCGCTCATGGTGTTATTATTACATATTTATTATGTGTATTTTATGAACACATTTTTGAAGTGAAACTTCTTTGGGCGCGTTGAGAGTAAAATTTCAAGGCCGCGTCATGGCAATACCGTCACGTCATGTCGTGCGCCGATCTTGGTATCTTTCAGTCTTGCCAAAGAAGTTTCACTTCTGACACGTGTGCTCGGCATACACTCTCTTATTTTTATAAAACGAAGATGAAAATGTTAATTACACGCTTTATATTAGCTTCACCTGTACAGTAGAACTCCAATTATCCGAATTAATGGGGACCGGGACCCAT
>CAJQZN010025674.1:0-15236 GCA_907164685.1 Colias eurytheme | reverse complement strand
TACCCGAGATAGTAGTTACCTCTTGAGTTATCTTATGTCTAAGCACATACGCTATAAAATTATATAATAGCGATAAATTCAGTAAACCACATGTTTAAATTTTTAAATAATGCGATTTTTCGAATACCCTCATGTTGTCTAGGTCGTCTTGTACGCGTAATAGCAGCAGTAACAAAAAAAAATGTTTATAATGCAGCCCAATATTAAAGTACCTAGATAGTTTAGAAAGCCAATTTATTATTTCGTTTCCTAAAATATGAAAGTGATGTTAATATTGGATAGAATTGTAACCTGTGGCTGTTACGATACGAACAGAGCCATTTCACATTACATAGGTTCCTATATAATTTCTCTTGGACAATTGGGCGATAGCATGTTTTATGTAATGGGGCCGCTTGACGGTGCCGAACCTAGTCCATTCTTGCTCTAGTGCGTAAGATTCTGACTACTTATATGTATATATCTTTCTTATGTATAGAGTGGAAAAATTAGCCTCTCTGGTAGCCTGGTGGTAAATTGGGGTTTTTTGAAATATTAATGACAGAACTGAATCGAATAACCTTTACTGTTTGACTTGCGTAAGATTACCTGCAACACAATTATCCTACGAACTAATTCTTCGTCACATAATACAATTAAATGTTTTTTCAGATGACGCCACAACTTTTGAAGTGGGTTTATAATAATAAAGTAGTTGTAATATTAGCAATTACAACATTTAGTTTTTTTGTGTGTACCGTTGCATTATCTACTCGCAAGTTGACTACAGTTTGTATACCGATTGACAACGAAAGACAAAATATATTTAATAAATCTTCGTACATATTTCCTCGTGTAAATCCCAATACAATTATTCATGTAAGTACCTACTCACCACCTAGAGGAAAGTGACCAAATATGGAATACCATTTTGTTTTTGGGATATAAAAATAAAACTTCACATAAATTAAATCGGTTTATTGTTTTTACTGATCAGTCATATATCTATAAGTAGTTATTAACAGCCTTTAACCAAATATATCAGTAATTAAATTAAAATCTTACACAAAAAATATTTTTTGAATAAATATTTTTTACTTACTTTTACTTACTTTACTTACTTAAAAAACAAAATCACAAATGAGTAACCAAATATGGAATAGGTACCCATATATGGAATATAAGGATAAATCAACATAACAATAACAAAAATGTAATGAATATCTTTGAGATCAATTAAATGAATATAACATATTGTGATAAATGAAAGAAGTTACGTAATTACTTGCAAAAGTCACAAATCCAGATCCATCTGGACCAGCACATCATACCTAATGTGTTCAGAGCCCATACATCAAGCATTTAATTCAACTTTCTCCACTTTTATCGATGGAAAAAAGTCTTGACAGAACCTCCTGACTCTGCTGATGCATGTATGTTACATTCTGCATCTGCAGAGTCAGAAGGCACTTGGTCCATCAACTCATCATGTCCAGTACCTTCATCAAACTGGATAACGTCTAGTTCCTCAGAGTCTTTCTTCTTCACTATCATCCTTATTTTTCTTCGTTTGTTTGTTTCTCCTAATAAAGTTAATAACGTTGAAAGAAGAAATAGAAATATAATGATGAAATAAAGTTGTCCTAGGGACTTGGAAATCTTGTGCCGCTTTCAAATACCCCATTTTCTTTTCCCGGATGAATTTTATAGATTGTGCCGTTTTTTCTTCATCCCAGATTTTTCGTTAAATTGATTGTGAATCGGACATTCTAAAAACAAACATTACATACAGTTTTTAAAGAAATAATAGCAAGTTTATAGTATTCCATAATTAGACACCGACGACTGTCCATATTTGGATTTTTATACTAGTTCAAACTCAACTAAATATTTTTTAAATTCACAATATTTTAAAGACAAAAGATCACAAAATGGTGAAATAAACATAGTACCGTTATACTAAATAGTATAACACTTATGTAAACAAACATAATAGCCGGTAAATACTCATTTATTACTTACCTTAAAAAATTTCTGCACGGCAACAAAACAAAACACGCCTGCCACACGTAAACCGTTCGCGCAACTAACTCGATATAGTACACCGAATGAAACAGAAGATGGTCGAATGTTGCGATTCATACCTTAAAGAAATTAAGGAATTCCATATTTGGATACTATTCCATATTTGGTGACTTTCCTCTACTATTTACAATTAACATTAAAGGTACCTAACTTATCTATCGACTATAACAATATACCTACCTACCTATTGTAATGAGATGTACTGTATTAATTATTGGACAAACCTCAAGTAGTTATTATGCTTGGGATTAAATCGTTTATCATACCTACGGCCTACCCTCTTATTAGATTTTTTCAGATTCAATAAACACAATCTATGATCTTTAAATAATAATAGCAATATATTTGATACCAAATATTGAATAGTTACATACCAAAGGATTCATGAATAATAATGGATATTATTATTACAAAGGATGCAGGAAAATCACGATTTTTATGCCAAGGTGATAACGAGAAATGATCAAATGAAAACGTTCATTCAATATATTATGGCAGATTATCTTGACCCATATTAATTAGAAAATAAGAAGATATAGAAGAATCAGACTACCTGCTTATATGTATAGGTACTAGAAAAAGCAGTTCCTAATGTTACCGTAGTTACCTACTATTAATGTATCCTTTAGTGTGTGATTTTAATAGTATTCTTTTATTTCAGGAAAAAAATAATATCAGACTTCCTAGGAATGTAAGACCAATAAATTACACTTTGAGGTTTTGGCCTGATTTAAAAGAGAAGATTTATCAAGGAAGAGTCAAAATAACAGTGGATGTAATGGAATCTGTTAATCTTATCGAATTCCACGTAAAGGATATCAGGGTTAAATTTATTTCCACTAAAACAATCAAAGGAGCAGAAGTCATATCCAACGCGACAAGAGAACTCCAGGAAACGGAAAAGTATCAATTACAATATGTGGATAAACTATCTGCAGGATTGTATGAATTATTCATAGATTTTTCTGGACGACTTGACAAAGGAATCGTCGGAATGTATGCAAGCACAATGAAAAATGGCGAGTGAGTTCCCACTTAGAAAGTCTATAGGTACCTAATTAAAACAGATAAATTATTATAACAAAACAAGGTTAAAACGTGGTTTAAAGCGGTAAGGTTATTAATTATCACTAAACAATAAAAC
Organism: Colias eurytheme; assembly: GCA_907164685.1. Lineage (NCBI taxonomy): Eukaryota > Metazoa > Arthropoda > Insecta > Lepidoptera > Pieridae > Colias > Colias eurytheme. Next base: position 12,028 of record CAJQZN010025674.1, on the reverse strand, counting down.
TATATAGTAACTAATAAAAACAAGATAAAAAAGAACACAAATTAATAAACTTCGGTACCCGGCTACACGACAAACAAAAAAAAAATCGTCACTCCTGTCAAATCTGAAATCATATGTCACCCAAATGTCATTTGTCAATTGTCATCAATCAAAATTCAAAACCAGAAAGTGGAAATCATCTTGTTTTGTTTGTTTGCTATAAATCCGTGGTTTATTTCTATTTATTCAATTTACTCGATTTGCATGTTCTTCAAAAACATAATAAAACTTACTCCAGTTTGTGGTGTCCTACATCAATACCGACAAAGTGCATTTTGTGCAAATATTATGGAGTTCTGTAAAGTTAAATTATCTGAACGTTTATCAACATTAGTAAACCCTGTTCACTACAACTTAAAATTACATCCTGACTTAGAGGAAGGGAAATTCAATGGTGAAGTCTCTATCGATGTTGTTTCTAAGCATGAAAAGAACTACTTTTGTGTACATACTAAGTTCTTAGATATAAAAGATGTGAAAGTATTTTGTGGGCAAAAGGAGTTATTAGTCCATAAATACTTTGAGGTCGAATCGTTAGAACAACTATATATCCAGTTAGATAAAAATCTGAGTCCTGGCAACTATCAAATAAACATAGAATTTAGTGGAGATTTAACACGTAATATAGTGGGTTTTTATCTGTCGCGACTAAAAAGAGGAGGGTAAATATTTCAAAAAAAGCTTATAAAATAATCAAAATCCTTCTCTGTATTTATTTAAAAATAAATTTAACTTGTCTGATTTTAATAGACTTGTATGAAATTTATTTCAGTACAATGGTGGCCAGTAAATTTCAGCCAACATATGCTCGCCAAGCCTTCCCATGTTTTGATGAGCCTGATTTTAAAGCTACATATGACATAACCCTTGTGAAGCCAATTGACTATGTAGCTCTCTCAAACATGAATGTAAGATAACTTCTTTCAGGTAATCTTTTGTAAAAGAGTTTCATTAAAAATAATATATAGCAATTTGAACTCTTTAATTTTGAAACATAAGTTACATAACATACAGTGTATTTAATAAAATATTCCACAATACTATTAAATATATCAGAATGTTTATAATCAATATTTTAACTGTTTTCAGGAAATTTCAAGGACCTTAGATTCCAAAACAAACACAGAGGAAGTCACCTTTGCAACAAGTGTGCCTATGTCTACATACTTAGCATGTTTTGTTATATGCAATTTTGACTTCAAAGAAACAACAATAAATGCTAATGGTATAGGAAAAAATTTCACGCTCAGGTCATTTGCTCAAAAGGATCAAACACATAAAATTAATTTCGCTCAAGATATTGGGAAGAGAGTGACTGAGTTTTATATTCAGTATTATGAAGTGCCATTTCCACTGCCAAAACTTGGTAAGAATTTGTATTATTTAAATATGAAAATCATGCAGGCTAACAGCCACTTTCTTAAAGTAGGCTGTGCTTATCACATAAAATATGATAAAGTTCATTGTAATGTTCATTTTAATATTAAATTTGTTTATTACTGACTAGCTGAGCTCCGCGGTTTTACCCACAGTGCTCTGCTCCTATTGGTCTTAGCATGATGATATATAGACTATAGCTTTCCTCAATAAATGGGCTATATAACATTGAAATAATTTTTCAAATTCAATTTTTTAATTATCATAAGATTATCTTTACAGACATGATTGCCATTCCGGACTATGTATCGGGAGCAACTGAACATTGGGGACTGATCACTTATAGAGAAACTTCCTTCCTAGTTGATGTGATGAAAGCCTCATCAAGGAACAAAATCAATGTAGCGAATACGATTGCTCATGAATTAGCTCATATGTGGTTCGGTAATTTGGGTGAGTGTCGTGAGGTTTGTAATAGTTTTTGCATATGTTTGGGTTTAAAGATATTTTATTTAGACAAATATTTCTACAAATATGTGCAGATTTTAACAAATTCACTGTCTTCTACTGGGCTTATGTGGTAATTGTTATTTTATTTCAGTAACTATGAAATGGTGGGATGAAGTATGGTTGAATGAAGGTTTTGCATCCTACATGCAAGTAAAAGCATTGAATTTTATTGAACCTTCTTGGACAATGGTAAATATATACCTACTTATTTTTTATTTTATTTTTTGATTCAAAATATAATATTATTCCATCTACACAAATAATGCTTTATATCTATACTAATATTATAAAGAGGAAAAGTTTGTAATTATGTAATTATGTATGTATTTATTGTTTTCACGCATAAACCTCTTAACGGATTTTGACGAAATTTGGCACAGACAATCTTTAGACCCTGAGAAAGAACATAGGCTACCTTTTATTGCGAAATATGTACCACGGGCGAAGCCGGGGCGGACCGCTAGTATATTATATATATTATGAATGTCAAAAACGAATAATAGTAAAATTTTTCATAGGTGCATGATAAGCATACTTGTTCAATTTGGGTTTTATTTGTGCTTGATTATTTATAAATATATCTTTATATTTTATAAATATTTCTGTTTCAGTTGGATCAATTTTTGACAAGGACTCTTCATTCAGTTTTAGTAACTGATGCCAAACTGTCAAGTCATCCGATTGTTCAAACTGTGGAGACACCAGACCAGATAACTGCTATATTTGACTTTATTTCCTATAACAAGGTAAAGTAGTAAACTTAAATTTATAAGGAATTATATTTTTTGAAGTGAAACTTCTCTAGGCGCATTGTAATGTCGCGTGTAAAATTTCAATGTCGCATCATGGCATTATCGTTACGATGTAAGGCGATGATTTTGGTATCTTTGAATGTTGCCAAAGAAGTTTCAGTTCTGACATTTATGCTTGACACAAACGCTCTTTCTTAGTAAATCTTGTGTTGTGAAAATTTGAAAATATTAAAAAACATAAAGAAATAATAATAAGTAATAACTGTCAATGTTGATTTTCTTTTTAGTTCAAATTTTACTAAATTACTATTTTCGATATAAAGATATTTTTAATTTTTGCAGGGAGCATCTGTTTTGAGGATGTTAGAAGGATTTATAGGAGAGGAAAACTTCCGTAAAGGTGTATCAGAGTATCTACAGAAATATAAATTTGGAAATACTGTGACTCCAGAGCTACTGATGTGCTTAGAACCGCACTTTAAAAAGGATAGCTCAAACTTAAGTTTACAGTAAGTAAAAACTTTTTATGATGAAAAAAATTGATATTTCACCTCATAGTTATCCATTTTGGTTTCTCTTAAAAATATAATTATTTTCTTTATTGCAATGGATTGTCCGCTATTTCATCTTTGTTGGAATGTAACTCTGAATGTTTTCACAACATATGAATTAAAAATTAAGGAATAATAATTTTAACTAAATTGAATTTTTTTTCTAAGGTACATAATGGATACCTGGACTAAACAAATGGGCTATCCACTTGTAAATGTTAAACCAAAAACAGGAAGTAAAAATACATATGTTTTGACACAATCAAGATTTCTTTTGGATCCAAATGCTTCTTATAGTGATGATTCTGACTTTCAGTGAGTATTTAATCATTTTAAAATTTAATAACCATTTGTGTAAGTATAATTATAATTATTTAATAAGAAATTAATCTTAGATTTATGATAGAATGACTACAATGTACAGTGTTCTCACACTATGATAAATAATACATTTTTATTTTAAATTGTCTAATTTTTTATTCCAGCTACAAGTGGTTTATTCCTATCACTTATACTACAAACAAAGGACAAAATGAAAGTGTCATTTGGTTCCCAGATACTGCAGAAAGTGGTAAGAATAATATTCTTTTGGTAGTGATTTATTTTATTGGTGTATAACTTTAGGAATCCATATATTAATAACTTAATATAAAGTTGAACATAAGATAGTATGTTATTTTCTTTTCTCTGTGTTAAGTGTAAATAAAGTATGTTTAAGAAAAGATTAACATATTATGTATTATAATAAGCATATATTTTTCAGTTGAACTAACACTTTCTGAAGAAGATGAATGGATAAAAATAAACAACAAGCAAGTGGGATACTATCGAGTTAATTATCCAATAGATATGTGGGAAAAACTAATGGAACAACTTCAATCAAAATCTGATAAGGTGAGTTAAGTACCTATTTATCTGTTCTGCTACATTATAATACTTTTTTAGACGTTTTTATTCATCCATGCAAAATGTTTTTTGTAAAAATAAACTGTGACAGATTTGTAGGATATAAAAATTAAAAATATACTTACAGCAAATATACAGACACAATTATATCTACATTTTTAAATTATTTAGCTAGTACATAGCTGTGCCGTGCTGTTTCACGCGTGGACGAAAATAAAGCCAAGTAATGCTGTAAAGTTTCATCTAAATCCGTCCTGTGACTTATGTCACTCGTGAGATATTCTTTCGCCTTTTCTATGACCGTAACATTTGTACATTATAAAAATCTACTACCTATTTCTCCCTTTATTTATATACTAGCTTTCCGTCGGCGGCTCCGCCCGCGGTTTCAAAGAAAAGTCGCATAGTTCCCGTTCCCGTGGATTTTCCGGGATAAAACCTATCCTATATTACTCGTGAATGTAGCTTTCGAATGGTGAAAGAATTTTTAAAATCGATGCAGTAGTTTATGAGCCAAAATTACAATCAAACAAACAAACAAAGTTTTCCTCTTTATAATATTAGTGTAGATTACTAACATTATTATAACTAAACTAAAATTATTATTTATTATACATATTTTTATATATATTTCAGCTATCAATATCAGACAGAACACATATTTTAAACGACGCGTTCGCATTAGCAGAGGCTGGTCACTTACCGTACGATATAGCTTTGAATCTCACCACATACCTAACTGGAGAAAAGGACTATGTGCCTTGGGATAATGCTGCTGCGATATTTAATAAATTGGCCGATAGATTATTCAATACAAAGGATTATGATAATTTAAATGTATGTATTTTTAGCTTATTCTTGTATGTATGGTTCTCATATATAATACGATTTTTTTGTGTAAATGAAGCTGTAATTAAATTTAATAGAAATAATTGTATACAAAGGAATTAGTTTTTAAAATACTTTTATTTTCAGGAATATGTACAGCATCTTGTCAAACGACTCTATTTGGAGCAAAGTTGGGAAAAGACCGACTTAGGCGTTATAGAAGGGTTAGGCTTATTCAAATATTATTTTTCTACCTTTTAAAATTTATCTCAAAGCTACAATTAAAATAGTGTCTAGTGTACTAAGAAAAAAAAAATTTTTTTTGTCAATTTGTTAATATTGTAAATATCGGTAATATTATATTGTCAATACTTAATACTTATATATATACCAATATTCAAGATATCAAGATACTAAGGAAACTACAGTCTACAGAGAATTTTAAAACTTTTTTTCTTCAATTTCCCCTTTTACAGACTCCTACGCACCAAAGTACTAGCTTTCGCGACTTCCTACGGTTTGCCGGACGCTGTGAAAACTGTACGCGAGTTGTTCCTAGCTTGGCTCGACTCGTACGGTACTGCGAATGCCAAGAATATCGAGCCAGAATTACGTGATTTTGTATATGTACAAGGTACTTATTTTTATTTTATTTTAATCAAAACTTATTAGGTAGGTAAGTAGGCAGTTGTTGGTTGAATAATGATATTTCTTTTAATACTAAGAATTTAAATTATAACTTCACTTCTGTCGTCAGTCATGACTACTATGTTTTTTTAATTATCGTAATATTGTTTTTTTTTTTGTAAATATTGTCATAATTTATGTTAAAGGAATGAGGAATGCTTCAATGGAAGAATGGGATAAATTATGGCGCATTTATCAAATGGAGGAAGATGTACAGGAACAAACCAAAATTAGAACAGCATTAAGCGCTCCAAAGAATGTGGATATACTCAGGAAGTATGGATAAAATTTTTACATTTTTTTTTGTCTGTAAACTATTTTTGTCTAGATAAAATAAAAAAGTACCATGCATTTAAAAAATAATTTTGTAAAAAATATTTAATTTAATATTTCTCTCTATTTTTGCAAGTAAACTTATTTAGAATAGATGATTCGTTGAATTTTGTTGATATAAATGTAAAATAAAAAAAAATCACTACATTTTTTTCTAATACTTACCATTTTTTTTAGATATTTAGACCTAGCGTGGGACGAGAAAAACATACGCAGTCAAGACTATCTTAACGTACTAAGTATTATAAGTTCGAACCCACATGGAACAGCGTTAGTTTGGAATGAAGTTCGCACGAATTGGCCGCGGTTGGTCGACAGGTTCACTCTGAATAGCAGATATCTGGGCAATGTCATACCTAGCATTACCAGTTCGTTTAATACGCAAGAAAGATTTCAAGAGGTGTGTATTTCACTTTTTTTACAAATTAAAAATGATTTTATTTATAAATTGGCCGATGCTTTGAATATAATATGGGTATTTTATAAAGCTGTGGGCTCAACTCAGTATAAATATAAGGTGTTTATACAATATTAGAAATGTGAACATTTTATAATAGCCACAAACAACCTTCTGATATTTTAGAACGTTTGAAATGTTAAAATGATTATTATTTGATATTTTTTAATGTCAATAAAGTTGAAAATGTCAATGAGAATAGTAAACAAGATACTTTCTTTCAGATGCAGACATTTTTTGAAAAGTACCCAGAAGCAGGTGCCGGAGCTTCAGCGCGTAAAAGAGCGCTTGAAACTGTTCAAAATAATATTAAATGGTCTTCTCAGTACAAAGATGTCGTTGCGTCGTGGCTGGAGAATCATCTTATAAGAATCGAATAATATTTATATTTTTACAATAATATAGTATCTAATACCTAATAAATTAACAATGAGTTTAAATTGCATTTTATTTATATTCAAAGTACCAATAAAGTACCTGCCTGTTATAAGTCTGTGTGTCGTGACTGTGAAATAGTCCAAATAGTGACGTTACAGAAGATGGCGTCAATTTGTGACGTCATTCGCTTGTATAAAAATGACGTCACTCCTTTACTTCTGCGCATTCCTGCTGAACTAGAACATGCTATGACGAAACGAATGTTTCGATACAAAAATCGTAATGGTCTCGCGTCACACCAGGACAGACAAATATTAAAAAAAACTGTTCATAATTTGAACGGATGTTACGGATAGCAGTTTGGCCGGATACCGAATAGTAAGGCAACCAGATATCCGAATATCCGGCGGAACGAAAGCGCTACCTTCGCTTTCGCTTTCGTTCGCCTACCATCAGGCGCCTACCATCAACCTGTACCTATATATACCTACCAACCTTCCTTTGCCAACGATAACTTAAAGAAAATAACTTTGAAGTAGATCTATAGTTATCTGCGTAACACTTGTTCAAATCATATAATATCATTTCTTTTTATTTATAACTACAAATTTTAATAATAAACAGATAATATATAGGTCCTATACTAGTAATAATAAAGATGAGAAATAAAACACGAATATTACCACTGAACAACTTTACGGTACCTACTTATGTATCGTGAAAGTAATGAGTCTAGAAAATTGTTTTCCTTAGCGTGATACAATAAGTTTTATAGAATCTTATTCAGATGTCTGCCGTAATACTGCGTAATAACTGTATGCCGTCCGGACAATCTGTAAAGAAAATATATTTATTACCTTAGGTACCATATACAGTGCACTAAGTATGACCTTTTTTAAAAAGGTAGTACCTACCAATGTTCCAACGTTTATATCTCTTACACAATTCACTAATTCTAATTTCCAAGATTTTCAATGGATAGTATTGTTAAATAACGTGCAATTTCTATTAGGTACTTGTTACAGAGAATGTTGATATATTTGGGAACTAAGAAAGAACCGAAGTCAATGAAATATGTCAATACATACCTAACAACTATTAGCGTAGGAGTAGAGAGTCAATTATAGATGTAATTAATACTCATCCATGAAAAAAAAAACATTTTTCGGCGTTATGTTATGTTGATGTTAAATGTTTTGGAACCGAAGCCGTACTTAGTCAAATGACCCCCTGGAGTGGGGAAAGAGATGGGATTGCAACTCTCGATTTTTTCCCCTTGTCCCCATGATTTTTGTACGGCGTTGCGGAATAATGGATTAAAAGCAGTATAGAAATAGTATGACACAGATGCCGTACATGGTCAAATGACCAAATTTACCCCCGGTAACTCTCGGAAATTAAATAAAAATTCCGACTTTGTGGACCACCATTTTTGTACGGCACTGAGCGGTTTCTTATTATTTTTAATGGATCTATCGATGGTTAAGAATGCCGTACAAAAATATATGACCAAAATTTACCGAGTCTACCTGTACTTTTGAATTCTCATCTGCACTCAGTTGGACAGCTTACAAGTGACGGCATAGTGATGAATCTTATTATTTTATGCTCTTCTATCGTTCTAGATATGTCCCCTGGTGGTTCATTTGACCAATTTTTTTTTCCTATGCCGGCTTGTAGTCTACTAGTATAAGTAGGTATTCAGTTTATTCCTTTTTATTCATATTACGTGAGAGTATGCATATTGCATATTATTATTATAATATACATAAGTACACAAGATAATGTTATTAAACAGTAAACTACTCCTAAGAAAAATGCGCTCTTTATGCAATAAGCCAACAAACTATAATATTTATTAGATACGTCTATCCTTTAAGGCACTTTCATACTGATACGCGAGCAATAAGTCTGTAGCAAAATTGAAAACGACTGATCATTAATGTCATCAATAATAATTAATGATCACCAGTTATCTACCTACCTACCTACATACCAATGGACATGTAGAAATTAAAGATTTTAACGCATTCAGGCTCTCTTTGTCTTTGACCACGCTCGCTGCAAAGTGTGCGAAACGTCGGGATAATTGAATATATCGCGTATAAAATCAGTTCAAATCTTTAATTTCTAAATGTTAGTTACTCGCGTATTTAAAATCGACCGAACAAAATCACACTACTCAACAATCCATAAGTAGACCCTTAATTTTCTCTCGTGGAGGATTAGCTTTCTTTGTGACCAATTCCTAAATATTGGTATTAGCTGTATCGTAACAGCAGCATTCTTACAGCACAATTTTTTAAAGCTTTCTTCAAATAATTTAATATTAAATTGAGAAAGAAATTGTAAACCTGTATAAAAGACTCCAAATTAAGAACGTTGAATGGTCCGGCGAACAGTTTGCAACATCGAGACATTCTTATACAAAGAATCCCAACTTCAGAGCGAATTTTTATTCCGAGACTCCACCATGCTGACGCGAAAGGGCCTTCACCTAGTGTAACAACACTCTGAAATATATAAAATTTAAACAGGAAAGGTATGTTTTAATTTTAAATCACAATTTTCACTAGTGCTTACGTTATTCTAAAATTTTATAAAATTAAGAGTGCACATTAGTTATCTTGCATGTATTTAAAGTTCCAACCGGCACCAGAATAACTAGGTTAATTTGTTACAAGCATGAACACTGAATGCCGAGTACTAAGTGTCCTACCTCATTTTGTACAGCGTCTCCGTAATGACAGTAGAGAAAAAGCTGAGTGAGAGTCGCACACATGTACTGTAACAGTGATATTAGTTGGGTGGCGCTTAAGTCCTTCTGCGAATTAACAAAACAATTTATTTAAAACACTTCCTTTTAACAGCTAGAGAAATTTGCTACGAATGAATGTTCCAAGTGGCTTAATCTCGTGCTGAATTTGAAGATTTGTATGCGCAAGGCGACTTGATCTCATTATAACTTTCAAGATATTACTGCAAATAAATCCATTGTTGGAGAGAGGCTTGAAACTTTCAGAGATGGCTTGATTAATTCTATAATCGATGACATAATATTTAATACCCTCTTTCAACATCCATGTGTTTTTAATTGTTTTTTGTTTGTTTGTTTGTTTGTTCTACACCTAGAACAGGGATTCATTATTATCAGAATAATGTTGGACGCAGATATATTATAAATTAAATAAAAGATTTTGAATTTCGCTACGCTAAGATGAAACTAGATATGGGTGATTATACAAAAATGGGGTAACTCGATGTCATCAGCCAATTTAAACAAAGTCTTATTATATTTTATTCAAATAACAATCTATTTTAAAACAATGAAGCGTCCTTTATTTGGTCACTCAATTTCACTTCTTTATTTAAAATACAAATGAATAAAAAAAATAAATTAATACCTCAAATGTCAGTACTTTGGCATGTCACAACTCCGAAAACCAACAATCAAGTGACTATCGTTTAAACATTATCATCGATTTAAGAAAACTTACAAAAACACTACAATCTTTGATGTACATAGTATTATATGAGTCGTTTTCAAAATAATTGTACATTACTACAAAATGTTTGTCCCCCTAAAAAATCTTCGAAAAAAATATGGTTACGACTGAAATAAATCATTGTTAACGTTTTACAGGCTAAACTTAAGCATACTGCATATCATTTCTGATAAAAAGCAATGAATTGCGATTCAAATTCTTACATAAATTTAATGTGAAAATAAAGTAACAAAAAAAGCTCCATACATTTTTTTATTGTCCCCTATGTGGACGACAATGAAAACCAATATTTTTATCAGAATTTTTGTATGAAACTTCCTATTTTTTTTGTATCATAATTAAAAAGCAATGTTTGAAGTGTTATATCTGATAGATTAAACTATTTAAATTACCTTAAATAAACGAAGAATTAATATTATAAAAATGTCCCTATCAATCGTTACAATTTCGTGACACTGATTTATTGACATAATTAACCAACTTCTTGTATCACAAAGAAGAGGAATCTAACTCTAATCATTGGCAACACTGGTCATGTCACGAAAAGTAAGGTCGCATTAACGCGCCGCCATTTTATTCGTCGTCCAGACATGGAAGAAGTCCAGTAGTGTGCTGTGCAAAGAATTTAGTTACAATTTCCTAACGACGTATTCTCAACAAAAGTAAGTACATTTTGAAGAATTCACCTACCGCAATTGTAATATACTTAAATTATGACTAGAGTAATAGATTACACTTTCAATCTAATGGTAAATGTGATTATGTTTTGTGTAAAAGTATTTCTTAGGTTATTTTTTACATGTTACTGACGAACAATTTCGTGACATTTACTGACGTCAGTAAATTGTAGACGGTAAAGCTGTGGTCTCATGTGTAAAGTATGAAAATAAGATATTAAAATTTAAAATGTGTGTTAAATTAATGTAACGAATAAAAATAAAGGAGAAAAACAATAAATCTCTCAAGATTATTTTTTTGTAACTACAGGCCATACTTTTTTAAACCATGATGTAAGGTTAGTAAAGTCGGGCTTAGGGACTTGACTTTTCCTGGGATCTGATAACTTTTTTATAGTGAAAGCGGATCAGTGAGTCTTGGCCTCCAATTTTACAAGTGGTTTCTGATGGGATAACGCTTGCCTTATTGCATTTAGTGTTGATCGCTTTTCCACCCACACGAGTGATGCTTACTTTTGTTTTTATTTTTATTCAAAATACATATATCCAACAGCTTTTTTTAGTTTCAGAATGCCGCTAACCGGTGCCGAACGGCAAAAAAATACATTGAAAAACTAAAAAAGCAAAACCCTGAAAAATATGAAAAGAAAAGGAAAAAACACCTCGAGAAAGTGAAACAAAGACAAAGAAAAATATCAGATCTTAATGACAGTGAAAAAGAAGCTCGAAGACAAAAATGGAAAGAAGCTAATGATAGAAGAAAAGAAAAGGAAAAGCAAACAGAGAATTATAAAAATTGATTGTTTGTTGATTATTTTGGAACTAAAAATATATATTTTTTTTAACTAGTGACTTCTTACTTTTTTATATGTAATATTACCTTATTCTGAATACAGCCTTACTTTTACAACTTCCTGACATTTCCTAACGAAACAGTTTACTGACAATTTCGTGACGTACAAATATTTTGAAAATGACCCATATACTACAAATTTCATAACGCAATGTTTTCCATTTTATTTAAAAA
>CAJQZN010025670.1:0-16837 GCA_907164685.1 Colias eurytheme | reverse complement strand
TTCGATAGAAAAACCCTTTTAACTTGAAAGCTTTAGGTACTGTTATAGGTAAACCAGAATCTGATGGCAATTAGGGAAATCAAAATTTTGAGTGTGCAACCCTAGGGAAAATGGACTGAACGATTTTGATACTGCGTATTTTTTATTTTGTCCTCAATATCATTAGTCACATTAAACAAGTGGATAATACTGTTTTTAATAATGAGATATCCATTATCCACGTAATATTATGTAGGTAGTAGGTACTTATTACATGTATAATATACATATTACTTTTCTAAAGGTAATACATAATATTATGTATTTACACATACCTATATTTGGATATACATTATATGTACCTATATATATTATGGCATGTGAAAATATGGATGTAATGATAATGCAGATCAAAACTTATTTACTATATTAATTAACGATTGTTTATAATTTTTTATAAAATAAAACAATAATAAAATAAAATCATGTTTATTTTCGTAAGTATTAACACATTATAAAATTGACTTGTACAGTGTACACCTTGGACTTGACAAATAGCCAAGAATGGAAACTCCTGTAATAAGTTTTCATAAAATTATTATTTTAATCAACAAACAACATTATTAATTTAACGTATCAAAACGGGTAAGTCCAACTTAGCAATAAAATCTTTCACGCGCTTTAAAATTGAAAATTGTGATGTGTTTGACCCTTCTTCATCGAATGTTTTTCTATACACATTGTAAACAACACCTCTTGCTTGTGATCGCAGCGGTTTTATCGACATTTCGAAGATTTTGAAGACAAAATCCTAAAAATTAATCATCAACACAATAATTTGACAACCAATTTGATAGTTGTCAAATAAAGTTGCCACATGAAAATCTTTTATTTTTAAAATATAAATATACCATCAGATTCTGGTAGACCTATATAATTCCCATTCTCAAACTTGAACTACGTTTGGTCATGAATTTAATTCAGATTATTATCCTTTCAGTAAAGAAATAATGGAAAGAGGACTTAATTTATAAATCGAAAATCTATTGCAATAATGTTATTTGTACAGATTTTAATATTTAAAATTTTATTTCATAAAAAATGCTTTCTAATATCGGCGCTAGATATTATAAATATCTGAACAGACACTATTAAATTGAATTGTTGATAATTAAATAAGAAACTCCCCAGACGACGATATTATTTCAAGAAAACGGTTGTCTTGATAACACAGTTCGATTGCGAAGGGTTGAAAATTATTAGCATTTACAGTCGGCGCTAAATTAAAGATTCCTTTACCAAGCAACCAAGTCTGTAATGTAAAATGTCTTTGGGGAAACGATAAAATTTCCGTTTTATTGTAAAGATGAATGTAATCGCTTCCCACCCAATTGGACAAATTAAGGAATCGCGCATACCTACATACAATTTTCGTATCGACTGAACTATTTAGTCGAGTTGAGTACTACTCTTGAATTCCACACGACTAAACTGTTTAGTCGATGGATTTCAGTCTATTTATATCTCGAACAAATCTAACAGTCTTCTGTAGGCAATTCTCGAATCAAGGTGATAAGGACCATGTCATATTTTAACCATTAAGTTCAACTCAAGCGGTCGCGGATCAACTGTTTAGTCGATTATATGCGCACTTCAATACGTTGCAATACACAATGAGCGTGTGATCGATAGTTGTCCAACTTTTCAATCAAAAGCGAATCGTTACAGCTTTTTGACTTTTTTATCGATCAATTACTATCGAGGTGAGAGTATATGCGCGCGTTCATATATTGCTATATACTTATGAGACACAACAAAATAGTTGTTCTACTAAAAGTTGTATGTATGCGCTAGCCCTAACTGAACTATAGTAAAACTCTGCTTGATTCATCGCTCATTCACGCTTTAACGAGCTTTGGTTCCTACATACGTCACGTAATAAGGAAGTCATTTTCTTTTATACAAGGAAAATCCAGTCTATATAAAAGTTGATATTTACCAATTAAAGGCAAAAACGCTATACTATGAATATATACCTACTTATAATTATGAATAAGTTATTAGAAATAGTTATGACAGTAAAATAAGAATGCAAAGTAGATGTAACGTTTTTAGAATTTTAATCAAAACTAGAATTTAAACTTCCAATTCATATGTATCATCCTTAAATGTACGATCATTCAGGAAATAACTGTGCCATTTCAGTCATCCTATTCGGATTATGGGATCCAGACCGCTGGCCGATGGTGTATGGCGGGGCTGCCCACAGTCGCCGATACCTCTTCCACTCCATGTCCCTACGTTGGCCTTCAGAACATAGAATAGAAGGAGTACAGTGCCCTCTGGAGACGCAGGTGCTGCACATCTCTGCGGAGTATAGAACTATGGGTGACGCGATAGCAGCGGCACCGAGGGATCGTTTGGCTTTTCTTGGAATTGTTAATCTGTTTATGGTTTGTTAATCATATAGTTTTATACGACGATTTATTATTTTATATAGAGTTAGTAGCGTTAAAAGAATAGAAGGCTTCTCTTCCGTTGTGTATATGAGATAAACACAGTTGTTAATTATTATCTGTTACACGGATTGATTTTCTTCAAGGACAAGGAAGTACATTATTATCTGCAGCATATTGCCAAAATTACATATTTTTTATTAGATGTGCCCTTGATATGAATAAACATACGGTTGTATCAATTATAATATTCACTAATCGATGTACCCACCAAAGACTAGATAATCTTGATGGAAAAGGGGAAAGTTATATAGAATTGATACCTAATGAATAGGTTGCGTGCATTGGTTAGCGAAAAATATATCCTTATTGAGATTCAAGTTTCAACTGAGTAACTTTATTTTATACTTTGGGTCACAGATGCGACATACGTTTTGCATCTTGTTCTCATCTTAATGATATGCTTCATGCAAACTTATAGAATATTTTATTATAGATCTACCAATTTCATAAATGTAATAACACATGCATAACATACCCTATGAAATCTCCAGAAAAAAGGAAATAAATGATGTGTTCAGCTTCAGCGTGTAAAATTTTCCTTTTACCGCATATATTTATTTCCGCTTTGGACATTTTACTCAGCGACCTTTTTATTCCCTTGGGACTAAAAATAGCTCAAAATATAATTTTACACACTTTTCATGATAATCTTCCTTGAACAATGAATTCCATATTATTTTATTATAATAAAAGTATTTAAAAGTAATAAAGATGCGAGATTAATAATAATGACTTTCTTTTTAAGTGGCTTTAACTGAAAATAACACTACAATATAATTTGATCCGTACCAACTACCAATTACTGATATCTCACAAACATCTGTGTAAACAATTTCTTCATTTTTGCGTACTTAATGGAAATGACAAACAATTATCCTCGCCCAGATTGTGATTTGTGATCACCTTTATCCCGATATTAAAATTAATGTCTCGACAAACTTTTTGTCAGCTCCATAATTTGTGAAAAGATTTCTTTATTTTTATCCTGGGCTCTAGAAGGTACTCGCAAACAAATTAATTTTTTCTACTGTTGTATTCAAAAGATTGTGATGCTTATAAAGTGAGGATTTGTGTTGTCAGTTATATTTCGCACCCGTGTTACTTTTTGTAAGCAACCAATTATTTAGTCTAATTACAGTATTACAGCGTTCTTTGAAAATTAAAATAACCTTTAACTTGACATGTAACAGCGAGCGATAAGGTTCTTACAATATTATTATGATAATTTGATTGCATTGCTTTTTTTATCTTATTCCTGCCATTGAAAGTATTACTACAGCTTTTGAGAACATTTAATGCCATTGGCTTTTCTCTAATGTAAAAATAACACGTGAAAAATACTTATAGGAAATATAAAATGTGTTATTGAAGAATCATTGACCTTAAATCGACTGTAATGTATTGTGTAGGTGAGAAGTCAATATTGAAACCAATGTATTGTGATGATGAAGAAATGCGATTTGGAATTAACCAGTTTTTAAATATAATATTTTAATATTTATAAGTTATTATGATGCAGTGAAGGAGTTTAAAATGCGATAATTTTAATATTTTTATACGTAAAAAGTTACTTTATAAGAGGTTTATTATTTGACTGTAAAATGTTGAGGAGCTATATCTAATCTCCTTACTATGATCTTACTATAATATCAACACGTATACAATCGACATAATCCTTTCCCTTATCTTTAAGTTTAACGTGATTGATGAATTAACTACAAAGGGATTAGTTAGTAGTTTACATAATATAACTCATGAAGTCATTTAATAAATAACTTCTTTGCAGTATCAAAATAGAACTCAACGTGGAATTAAAGAAATGATCATGGCCCTGAAGACTAGAAGGTTTAATTCTACGATTCCACTACCCTTGAGTTATTTCAATCCACCATTCAAGAAATACGCTTGCTATCAAGGATCATTGACTGTTCCACCTTGCACGGAAGCTGTGTTGTGGCTTATAAGAGCTAAAAGCTTACCGATCACTAGGGTAAGTTAATTCTTTTCTAAATGCTTTTTTAAAAATACATATAAACGAATCTGGGAAATAAATGTTGCTAGTGCTAATAAATATAGATAGATTAAGGGCCGATTTTTCAATCCTCGGTTAAAATTTATCCGTCCAATAAAGTATTACACGAACATTTTAAAAAGTCACCTGTAAACTGTCATATTATACGGACAATTTGAATACATTTTTGAAATGGTAGTTTAATACGTTATTCGATGAATAAGTTTTAACCAAGGATTGAAAAATCGGCCCTTATTAAGTTAAAACTATAAACAGTCTATCTGTAGTCATTATACTCATCTGTCGAATGAAGTTTCCTCGTTAGGTTTTGAGAAGATTCATATCTTTTTGGTCGTAGTTTCACTTCTTTATCAGAAGTATGTAGATTTTCTAAACGGACATTTAATTGTTAGTCATCAATACATCTTCACACCTGAAATGTTTAGGTTCTAACATGTTCTAAGCTCCTGAAATAACCAAGGCTGCGGTCAATATTGAATATAGCATATAGGTACATACATATATGTATATATAACATGAAGTAATTCAATTCTCTTATCAGTGGACGCTTCGGTACCTACTTACCACGAGTAGATTGTAGAGCCCCCAAAATCGATAGCTATTTGTGCTTGAGAAATGATTTATTGAATAAACTATAAATAATATTTCAAATAAATTTTATTATAAAAAAGGTGTGCAGTTATACAAATTATAAAAAAAAATCATATCCGTATCTAGTTGATATTTTATCAAATTATTACGTTTATCGATTTCTATGTAGAAATAGTTTCAATTTAATATTTAAACCACATATTTATTACCCTTTACTTTTAGCATGAAGCTCAGTCCTTACAAAACCTGATGACAGAAGAGTACCAAGGGAGCCTCCTGCGACAAACGCAACCTTTGAACGATCGCAAGATATATTTGTTTAATTAAAGAAAAGGTATGTTAAACAAAATGGCATGATTTACTTTTCAATAATATTTTTTTCTGTTCAAAACTTCAGAGTATCTTATACCCGAAAAAATATCATGGTAATTTGATAGCTGATTGGTTCAGCAGCTAATGTGAAATTTAAAATCTATTTGTAATGTACCTACCTAATAAGTAGATGTAATTAATAGGACTTTTTTTTCTAGAAGCGTTCATAGGTATTCATTCAAAGGTAGGTTTTGTATGTTGCCTGTAGGCTTGGAGCTTGATTGAAAAACCTGGGTGCTGATTTTATTTTAGTGTCAAACGAACTTAAATATTGTAGAATAATATTTAAGTTCGTATTATATCTATTTTAGCATGATCTTTTTATATATTTTCTATATTTTGTTCAAAACATTAGCAACCAATTTATCTGTAGTAGGTATCTATTTAGTAAAATTGTATAATTTGGTAAATATGGTTTTGGGAATTCCAATATCATAAAAATAAAAACTAAAATGCAACAGCATAGTGCTATTCATATATCCTACTACTATTGTCTATTATAAGGGCGAAAGTTTGTAAGTATGGATGTATGGATGTTTGTTACTCTTTCACGTAAAAACTACTGAATGGATTTGAATGAAACTTTACCACAATATAGCTTATACATCAGAATAACACATAGGATAGGTTTAATCCCGGAAATCCCACGGGAAAGGGGAACTATGCGGGTTTTCCTTTGAAAACGCGGGCGAAGCCGCGGGCGGAAATCTAGTTATGTATATATAGCACAAAACCGGAATTACCTACCTACACCAATTAAAGTAAAGCGTTTTTTAAGGGTATTTAATAGACGGTATAATATTATAAATCAATAAATCATAAACTATACGGTACAAGTATCGGTCAATTAAGGAAAGCTGGCATGTTCACAGTACTCACACTTATGCAATTTCACTTACAGTATGTTCAAAAATAAATGCGACTCTAGTTTCATTTTAGACTTGAATTGTAAAATGGTGCGTTGTAGATAAATATATGCAAATATAATTATGAAAGCTCTCATAATTTACCTGTAAAATTATAATTTAAAAGTAAATCAATTGATGAAGTTAATTATTTATTCTAATAATAATCAATTGGATAAAAGTATTAATAATTATTCAATTATCAAATAATAATTAAATTTCAGGACATAAAAACAATACAAATAACACGTGCGCTCACTCCCAACATACACCAGGGCCAATCCCTTCCAAAATGATAAAAACCTAAAAAAAATAGTAGTAGGATGAAACCCATTAGAAAAGGAGGAGAATGTGATAAAAATTAAAGGAAAAATAAATTACAGACAATCCGAGTTCGGGAAGTGGGAGGAGGGGAGCTTTTAAGGCTAAAAAATGGTTTCTCTTGATTTCCAAAAAAAAGTTCAATGGCAAAGTTGTAGGTAATAAAAAGTACAAAAGTTGTACTTTTGTATTAACAATTTTTTCACATAACCTCAAAATTTAGGTGAAATATTCAAAAAACCTAGTTATTGGTTTTTTATTTCTTTTTCAAAAAAAATTTTTTTTCTACTATATTTGGTGAAAAGTTACCTCATTGTGTCTCAAATACACTGTAATTTATTTGATTGAAAATATTTATTTTTTCGCCTTATTTCAACTTAATACCAAAAAAACAACCTAATTTTCAATCTAAAATTCTGACGTCGAAATATCAGCTTTTTACAAAAAGTTTGGGGGCTTTTTGTTCGTTGAAATATCTATTTATTTATTTATTTATTTATTTGGGTACATCGACAGATCGCGCATACATCATTCCTTAATAATAAATACAAAGTAAGAATATTCTAAATTCTAATGCTTGACCCTATTATAGATGTACACAGCATTATAAGAAAAACTAAAGATAAATGTAGTCAATGAGGATGTTTTATACAACTAAAGTAAGTAAATTAATTCAATATTGCTTAATTCTAAATGGTCTAAATGGTCTACTTTCTAATGGTCTAAAATATAATATACATCACCATAGTAAATTTACTCAGAAAATGCATACAAACAGTGTGATAATGAGCTTTTTTGGCAATGGCAAATTTCTCAAACGACCTGAAATGTTTTTATCGACATCATTTTGTTTATGTACATACTGTCAAATGTTAGCTGTGGTATCGTTACTTTGATCAGATGAAATTTTTTATTTTGAAATGTTACCGAAAAGCCGATACAAGAGAAAATATAGAGTTCGAGAAGTGTGCCTGATTTAGTAAAAGCTCATTATCACACTGTTATTGGTAAAAATGCCGATTTTAGTCAAAATTTATATTTTTCTAACAAGATCCTTATCATCTAAATTTCCACCTTGGTGAGAAAAATTGACATTTCTAATGAAAATGAACAAAAAATTAAATGATTTTATTAAATACTGTAAAATAGTCTATAATTCTTCCATTTACTGTATCACAAAATTCTTCATAGATTTTTAGATATTCGTACTACACCAATTACATCACCCTGTATTTATAAACAATTGAAAAATATGACACATACATAGGCCGGGAGATACTGACACAAAATTTCGGGTCATTTGTAACAGAATGGCGGTTCTACAGAGGTCTTATTACGCAATGACTAAAAGAAAAATGATGGTCAGAACGCTGGTACCGGCGGACTAGTTGCGTGGGCGTTAGTTGAACTCGTCGGATAAATAGCGAAAGTCAAACGATTTGTAAAACAAAAATTTTAGAATTTACCGATAGCCCATAAAAAAGATGTAGGCGGTAGTGTCATGCCATACTTTTCCGGTGTAACTTACAGCCCCCCATACCGACGCGATGCGTTGATTAAAAAAAAAACAATTCAACCATTTGTACCAGGCTAACTTTTGCACAGGTAATCATCATCGTGCAGACATTTACGAAAATCGCCATACCATACTTTTCGGACGATTCCAAATGGCCACCATACCGCCGAAAATCTGCAAAAAAAAAAAATTTTTTTTCGCCAAACAATTTGTACCAGTATTGCATTTGGATTTTTGGAGAGTATTTGATAAAATGTGACCATTATTATATTTGCCATACTTCTAGTAGGGGGAAAAAGTGCTGCCATACTTGAAAAATTAATTTATTCGTATGGCATGGTGATTTTAGTAAATGGCTGCACGACGATGGTTACCTGTGCAAAAGTTAGCCCGGTACAAATGGTTGAATTGTTTTTTTTAAAATCAACGCATTCACGTCGGTATGGCGGACTGTAAGTCACATCGTCAAAGTATGGCATGACACTACCGCCTACATCTTTTTTAAGGGCTATCGGTAAATTCTAAAATTTTTGTGTTACAAATCGTTGGACTTTCGCTATTTATCCGACGAGTGTGACTAACGCCCACGCGACTAGTCCGCCGGTACCAGCGTTCTGACCATCATTTTTCTTTTTGTCATTGCTACTAAGACCCCTCTAGACCGCCATCCTGTTACAAATGACCCGAAATTTTGTGTCAGTATCTCCCGGCCTAACATGTGCAATGTGTAAATGTGTTGACGTTCCAGCTCTTCTTAATATACCTATACTCGTTGAGTTCATTACATAAATTATTGACGATTACTTTTAATCAATGCAGGTCACCATCGATCGTTAGAAAATGCACTGCGGTACAGATAGCAACACAGCATGATACATCACGATATGCATTTATTGTACTAATGTGAACTTAAGGTCTAAGACATAAATGTGTAAATAAAGAATGCGTCAATTTCATTATCGCTAAACTTGATAGAGGCGTTGTATAATAACAAGACAAGAATGTTTTCGCTATTCATTAAGGCGAATCTCGGTTGTGATGTTTTAATTAATTATTTATTTTTCAACAATATGCGATGATTAATATCTTACATGTTTCTAGGATGAAAAAGATTCTAATATACTTTTCCTCGAAATGGGAACCATATGTAATCTATGTTTCACAACTTTGCTTCGTGCTATTTTTTTTCCAATATCAATTAGTTGAAAATTGTCTCCTTCCCAAACAACAACAAATCCCAAATTTCTTCCTCCTAATTAATGAATGTTATACAGTAATTTCTACACAAATTTATGATATTATCTCTAGAGCATTAATCAGGGTTTTCTACGACGTCACGTCTGCGGTGAAATTCCCAATTTAATTCTATATAACCATGAATTAAGGTTGGCTTATTTAATTATAAGCAAATCTTGTTAATACAGTATCTTTCCGGAATACTAATGATGATCGTACAAAGTGTTGTTTCGAATCTAACCTTCGACAGTAATTACAAGTGTAGAGTGAGGGAAAAGTTTATTAAGCTACGGAAAATACGGATCAAATATAAAATAGGTACGTAAATGAAGAATTAACAATGAAGGACCAGTGTGTTGATTACACTATATAATATAACACTACATTCGTTTAAACGTTGGTTTAAACAAAATGTATGATTTTCTATTTTCTTATTGTTCATAAACTGGCTCGAGTTATCCTGTATTCTTGTCTTTCTGAATTAAAAATAAATTGTAGTAAACTTGTGACTTCTAGGTGGTCATTAAGTTTTCAATTTTCATGTTACGCCATTTATAACTGAAGAATTTGTATTCGCTTGGTGTCTGAATAATCAAAAATAATGTGAAACTGACAAAAAACAAAACAGACGGAGCCGAGCCGAAATATAAAATTGATATGCCCCTTAAGCGAATATATTGTACCTACGTATGAAGTATGAACTATGTGTGTATCGAAACTAGCAATGCCCGAGCACGTGGAAGTCAGCAGTTATCTAATCGGCGCTGTGACGAACACCATCTATCAATTTATCGAGGAATTTTATTTATCGTTTCACTAATCCCAGTTGTTAAAGTGCCACTTTGTTTTCGTTAACGTCCGCACTCAGAAAATTTGATTGAGAGGTCAGGAAGTATTCTGGTTTGCAGTATTATTCTGGAGGAAATTTTTTTTTTGTGAATTATTCGAGAAGTATTATTGATGTTACATCTTTGTCATGTTTTACATGATTTATATCAAATTATTATTAGTGGTTTTATTTCAAAGGTACTGTTGAAGAAACGTAAATATTGAAAGAGGATTATAAAATCTGTTGCTGTTGATAAGATAAGATTACTGAAATACAATACTCTGATAATGCACTTTTGTGTATGCGTTTATTAGATAAGATTTTTTTTGCTACTTGCAAAAAATGTTTTTAGCCGTCATGTGTATAGAAACTGCATAGTCAATCTATTTTCATAACAAATTTAAGCGATAGATGTCAAATATGACTTATCACTTATTATTTTTATACTTTGCGTCCTTTTTATAGGTCATGGCTTAGTTTAAAGCCGTTTTCATACCTCTTTTATCCAAAATAACAGGCCTATAAATCGCAAATTTCTGTGAAGGTTCTAAATCACACGTATATTGTGTAACAATGTAAATGGCAACTTGCATACAATGTGAATAAACGTTTCCTTATTACGAGTTAAATTTGTGAGAAATACTGTATTGTAAGAAATTGTATAAGAATCAGTATTGTGACCTATTTATTTAGTGGCCAGCCAGTTTCTTCCTTAACATGAAGTGATAAATGTGTTCAAAATAGTTGTATTCCTATAAAAATCCGTTTCTATGAGTGCCAAAGAGAATGTAAGAAGAACCAGATTTCATTAATGTATCAAGATACATCAACAAGACAATCATGGCGTATCCTGAAACATCTGCTATGAACCAACAAGATAGGATAACCGAAATACGAAAAGAACTGAGAGACATTAAATCTGAAATTCAAATAATTAAAAACATTACTAGACAACTAAAGAAAGATTGCAGTAAGAGTAATACAGAACTGTCTTCTACTACACTTGATAAGTCAGCGCAAGAGCATAAACTTTTGACACTAGATAATTTAAATAATACATTAGAAGATGTATTGACGTACCATGATAATCATAGTGATTTGTGTGTGAAACAAGGTGATGGTAATATTGAAGCAAAAACTGTGGTTCAAGATTTAAGTACCGAAAGTGAACATAAGATAGATCCTAGAATATATCGAGAACAGAGCATGAATGCGAAAAATCTTGGTGAGTTAATTGCATCTTTATACTAGTTGACCTTGCAAACGTTCTGTGAGAACACCTTTATCATCTAGCTCGACATATAGTTACTATATTCTATAATATTATGAACTAATCTCACTCTAGTCAAATCCCTATACCTAAACAAAATAATGAGGCTAAGATAATACGCGTGTTCATATGAAACGATTTCGGCTTGGAGGCTCCGCTCAATAATATATTAATAAAGAAATATCACTAGCTCGTCTGTTGGCAATACAGTCAAGTATCTTGGGAAATCTCGTGCGTTAATTTTTTTTTCCTTCTTTATGTTCTCACATTTCATTCATAATAGATCTTCCAAGTTTATAGATTGATTAAATATAAGTGCATTTGTGTTTAAGCGCGTATTTCTCTCTCCCACGCACTTAGATCGTCGAAAAATAACGGCCGAATTATGCCGTGTACAATATTATTATGGTGCATTTACACATTCGTGTTCTCCATTCGCCTCTTCATTCACTTGTTTCACGAACACGAACCGCCGTTTATACATTCATAAGTAGTAAATGAAGTTCGTGTTCGTCCAAATTATACCAATTACATAGCGAAATCTATGCTATTGTATGTATAAGTATAATTAGTACACGTATTTTTGTGTAATAATGTCCTATAATATTTATTTATTTATTTATTATTTTAGCTGTTATTCGCCTCGCTGATCGCCTTGTGATTTTCACGAATGTGAAAATACACCATTAGACTTTATTTACAAATTTAATAGCTCAATTTGATAAATAAACTGAAACACAGCCAAAATTAGTGCTAATAATTAGTAATATATAAGTGGTGTTTGTCCAAAATTCTCAATACCTGATATGATTTACAAAGGCGCTTATCAGAATTCATGTACACACATTCATTATCAAAACAGCATTATTTCACTCAAATTCCATAGAGATTATGATTTGTAGTAACCGCGATTTTACTAAAATTGGTTTGTTTATTAATTATTGTTTCATATTATTGACATTGAAAATGTATGATTTAAATTTGATAGTAGAAAAAATAATGCATTATAAAATTACGTCCTTTAATTAATATTCGATCTCTATAAAAATAAGCAATAAATTAATTTATTTAAATTGCCATTTTTTATTAAATGTGATAATTATCTATTAATATACAGTCTTACATACTAGTAATTAGTGTAAAGGTAGGCTCTAGGCACATTAAAACTAAACGTATCGTCAGTATCGTTTTGTTACAAAAGCTCGAATTCATGCGGAAACGCGGCAAACAAAATAACTTCTATTCTAATCATGGACAAGTTCATTTCATTATCTCGGATTAAAATATATTCACGCAAATAATGTCTCAAATTGTTTTTGTCAAACATATCGATAAGGGAATTTAGCATGGGCAGTCGTTAATCAAAATGTGATAAAGCAATTTTTATCATAGATTAGATAGAACCTTGAGTGTGAATCAATTTCTTAAATTCGCAGTACACAAGCAGACGTAGCATACATTATTAGAATAAATAATTACGTGAAAATGAATTGTAACAAAATTGTTAATTCGGTTAGCAACACCAAAGTATTCCCTTCAAACACAGCCGCTACATCAGATGGTAATGTATTTTTTTTATCTTTTTTAATTTTTTTTTCTGAATCTAAGGCAGTGGGCCAAAAGGCCGAGACAAATGGTAGAAGAATAGAATAACTCTAAAGAAATCCATAAAAATGGACTTCGGCTGGATGGGAATTATGGTCGTGGTCGTCGTCGTCGTTGGTAGTGTGACTGAACCATTACTGGAATGTCATGAGCTTATGTCAATAATAATTAGCAATAGCAGTTTCTATTCTTTGGCGTGTCTGACACTTGTCTAAAGACTTAAGTTTCGATACCATTGATCTTTCATCAATATTATCCTAAAATTGGATTCTATTGATATATTTTAACATTATATAAATAGTATCATTCCGATATTGATCTCGAGAGTCGAGATATTGTTACAAACTTTATCTAATAATCGTCCATCCATTTATATAATAGTTATCATTTTCTTTTAATTTTATATAATACCTATTAACCATAAATTATAATATAGAGCATTAATAAAAAAATATTGTTTAACCCAGCAAATATTAAAGCAATGATGATGACAACAGCTCTATTTTAATAATATATTTAAACTACTAGATTTCCGCCCTCTATATGTGTGCTAAATTTCATTGTAATCGGTTCAGTAGTTTTTACGTGAAAGAGTAACAAACATCCATACATCCATACTTACAAACTTTCGCCTTTATAATAGTAACTAGGATAGAATGGAGGGAACTTTTAAAATAAAAAATTGAAATCTTGGTAAATAGACAGATTATTCCCATCCTGCAAATGATTAAATTCACCCTGAGTAGTTTTTGCAAGGGTATTGTGAAAAGTATCTCAATCTAGACTCATTTTTTCAGTCCACGACTATGTATTTGTTTTATATTTAAGGAACATATACTTTTATATGAAGATGATTTATTTTATTAATAAATTCGTATAAAAATAATCTCGTGGCAAAACTATTATGTAAATCAAATATGTAATACATAGTTGGTGTACAAAGGATAAGGTGTTATCACATATTGACACCATATCTATCACAGAAGTTTTATAATCTATACATATAATAAATCTGTAGAAGGGTCAATTCTGTACATTGAAAATATTGAATAAATAAATAGCAGGGGGTGTTACTGGATCGATACCAAACCCAAATATGTGATTAAAAAATTTTTTGTCTGTCTGTCTGTCTGTCTGTCTGTCTGTATGTGAAGACATCACGTGAAAACTAACGGTTCGATTTCGATGAAACTTGGTATAATTATACCTTATTATCTTGGGCGTAAAATAGGATACTTTTATCCTGGAAAAATACGTAGAAAAAAAATTAATCTTAATTTTTCAGTTTTATCCATAGACGTTGCTCGGTAGAACCGCGAACACACGTTGCGTATTATTATAAGCCCAGCCGTATTTGGGTCCAATAGATATAATTATGATGTCATTGTCAGAGTTAATCAAAATGGAGACCATCCACGCGAAGACCGACATCCGCGCGGACGGAGTCGCGGGCGGAAGCTAGTGGGAAATAGATTTCGTACTTTTTTTACTGCTCTAAGATTAATATTGGAATATTAATTAATAAAGTACCTACCAATTTTTTTCGGATACACTTTAGGCATAGTTTTAATGACATTTTTATACCTACTACCTATATTTTTAAAGAATATATTTTCCCTTACGATAAATTGTAAAAAGATTGAAAAATCAGATTTGTTACTTATCTTATGTTTTCCTCGTGTTTGAAAAATATAGTTCAATCTTTCTTCAGTCTTCAGTTTCAGGCACTGTGTAATCTTATATACCTATAAAATTCTCGTGTCACAATATTAGTCTGCATACTCCTCCGAAACGGGTGGACCGATTCTCATGTACCACAGGCGAAGCCGGGGCGGGCCGCTAGTCTTTATGTAAAACTTTACATGTAATTATAAAAACTAAAACAACAACTTATTAACAACTAAATTGTTACAGTGCAGTTCCTTTTCAAATAGTCGCTATTTCAAATTTCACCCAAAAAATATCAAAAAATGTAATCTCGTTTCAGCGGAACAAATTTCGAAGCTCAGAGCGTCACAGTCGCCCATAGCCATATCTGTCAGCCGCTGCCCCACGTGGTCGTCTCTGGAACCTTTAAAATTCAAAGGCTACTGGGACAATGAGGCGACTGGAGTGCTCTTGAACACTGGCCAAACGGGTAAGAATATTTAATTAAGTAGACTTGATTAATTACTTTTTGTTGAGAATATATTAAGTTACCTACTTATAAATCATTTTTGGTAACGTGAGCTATATATAGACTACACGTCGCATTTTCGTGGAATATGGAATATTCGTATTCAGATGAAATATTTTAATCGATAGTCATTAATAATTTATTAATGTATTAAGTATGTCCATATTAATTACAATGTGTAAAATGTTAACCTTCGTCTATCAGGTACGTACCTATGTAGCGTCCACATTAAAAGCTTATCAAGTGTGAGCGCTTCATAGCCTTATCCGTCCACGGCCCGCGCCTTCCGCGGATTCCCATAGGAATGAGATTTTCATGTTCAATTCATTTAACGCTGACTCATGATTCAATAAAAACTTAACCGTTGAACCAGTTTACTGATAACAATGATAAAATATAAGGAAATACAATGCTATCAATAACGACAAAATTTCTTGTAACATTCTATATAGAATAATCTTGTAAATTATTAGGTACGTTAAAGGGATTTCCCGTTTAATACGTCTGGGTTGAGCCGATAAAAAAAGACTTACAGCTAATACATAATATTATACACCGTAAAGATAAGAAACCGACTTTTCTTGTGGTAAAACTTCTTTTTAAACAATGAAGTAGTTCTTTATTAAATTATCTTATTAATTAAATCGCAACAAATAAACAAACAAAAAGTCAAGCTTTTATTTGAAGTCTCATGTCCCCTAGTGGGGTAAGGGCCAAGGGGCAGATGCATTATACATCTGGTTCACTAATCGATTTTCTTTAGGGACAAGTAGGTGATCAGCCTTCTGTGTTCTGTCAGACCGAGACATTTTTTTTTCTTCGTCTCCACCGGGAATAGAAACCCAGGACCCCTCGGTTCTAAGCTTACGTAGAACCGAGGAGTACCAAGTAGACGGTCAAGTTTTTTTTTAATATTGCTTTAATTTACTGACGCATTATGTTAAAAATAAATAATTAAATTGGCGCTTAATTATCATTTTTTAGATTCGTGATAATGTTGTTATTGTGATAAGTTTCTTTATAAGATCATTGCACTTTATGTGTAATCAATTAGTTCATTTTGATAAAACACAAAGGTGGCATTTGATAATATTATGTTATATAATATTTTTAATTGGTTCATATTTTTACAAAAACTAGAACAATAGTCAATAACTAATAGCTTTACGAAAACCATGGACAATAATATTTTCACTAAAAATATTTTTATACATTTTCAAGACCATTTTCTTTCCTAGACCTAAAAAAGTTCCCACTTTTTGCCTTGCCTATCCTCAACCTGACCCTCTATTATAAATTGAGCCCATTACCTTATGCAAACACTGTGAGAATAATAATAAAAAAAATATTATAAATTATAGTCCACTTTATATTTCATCAATATTATATTTTTTTAAAACAAACTGCTACGTTAACAGTTTTACATCTTTAAACAATAATATTATTGTGGACTGTATGTAGGTTGATGAAAACTCAGTTTCTTCCT
>CAJQZN010025666.1:0-10566 GCA_907164685.1 Colias eurytheme | reverse complement strand
ACGGGGACCACGAACCTCGGCTTGAGCTGTCGCTTGAGTGGAGGAGGCCAGAAGGGCCCTAATCGGACGGGACGAACACTCAGATAATATGTTTCATCCAAATACGTGGATGGAGATTAAAATAATCCTAAACTGCAATATAGTACGGAAATACCTATCCTAATAGTAATATATTACCACAAAATATTACAAATGCGAAAGTTTGTGAGGTTGGATGTGTATGTGTATGTTTGTTACTCTTTCACGCAAATACTACTGCAACGATTACAATGAAATTTAGGCCTTTCGCCCGCAGTTTCAGCTGCGTCGTTAAGGGAAAACCCGCATAGTTCCCCGTGAGATTTTCAGAATAAAAAGTAACTTATGTGTTAATCTAAGTCACCCTGTGTCTGAGTCTAAGTCACCATATGTGTCCCAAATTTCATGAAAATCAGATCAACAATTTTTGCGTGCAAGAGTAACAAACAAATAAACATAGATACAAATTTTCGCATTTACGATATCAGTAGGAATATTTATTCACGATAAAAATGATTACTACCACAGATAATGCACTTACTATTTATTTATCTAAATTTATTTATTTAACTAATTTCAACCAGCTTAAAAATAATGCAGCATTATACATATCCAACGATGAAATTTATTGTTCAGTTCATAATGATAACCTTTAACTAATAAATTATCATATAATTCAGCACTTGCATAATCCATTACAACTTTTGTGTGACCTTCTCTGGTATTTTACTTGGCTGTTTAAAAATTAATCTATAATATGTTTTTCTATGAGTAGGTGTATCAGAGGATACTTTTGAGATACAGAAGGAAAACTGAGTAACATTTAATTATGAATATATGAAATTGGACTCAAAATGTATGTAGGAATAGAATAAATTATCTTTTTTTTTTTACAGTACAATAGGGGAGCGCTTGGCCACGATCTCGCCTGCGGCCTGATGGTAAGCTGAGATGTGGCCTAAGATGGAGCGCGCTGCCCTAGAATGTACCTGTTCATTCTCCTCTTGAAGACCTCCATATTAAGAATAAGAAATTTTTCATAAATAGTTTATTTTTAATCTGTATATCTATGAATATACTGTCTGTGAATCTATGACGGTCTATGGGAGATTACTATGTGTTTTTGCTTGTCAAGAAATGGACGATTGTATTTTTTCACCGGTATATGGATAATAAACTAAATTGGCCTAATTAGCGTTTTTATTTAAACATTCCCCAAATCTATATATTATGTATATCTATTTATAAAACAAAATAATAATGTGTAAAGAAGTACATTAACCTCTCTTTAAAAATATGTATTTGGATTCATCTTAAATGATGTAGGTAACCTACAATCTTACGGTACGGCTACGGTTTAGATTTCTAGGTTATAATATGATCATTATATGTTTCAAATTTACTGCTGTTTAATGTATGTCATATATTTTGTTGCTAAGCCCGACTTTGTTCACATTTGTGTCGATTTTTAACCGACTTCAAAAAAAAGGAGTTATCAATTCGGCCGGTATGTTTTTTTTTTATGTATGTACACCGATTACTCCGAGGTTTCTGAACCGATTTACGTGATTCTTTTTTTGTTCGATGCGGGATGGTGTCGAATTGGTCCCATAAAAAATTTATTCGGATAGGCCCAGTAGTTTTTATTTAATGAGCATTTTTGTCTGTATTTGTAAATGTTGCAAGTGCAAGTTTGAAGTCGGTTGTTTTTAACGCAGTTATCACTTGTTGACTCTCTATTTAAATAAAAATAAATAAATAAATAAAACATTTATTGATAACAAACGAAAAAGTATACAAGCCACACAGAAACAGAAGAAATAAAAATAAAGTAAGAACAAAAACATGGTAAAAAAAACTTAAAACTAAAACAAAATATTACACAATCAAAAACTTACAACCTAAAAATTAGACAGGTACTGTGCGGCAACGTCTGTTATCAAAAGGGGTATTTAATTTTAATGTTAGAAATGATATAATAAATGATATATTTTATAGGTTTTTTATGAATGGGTTTGCTAACGTATAAAATCTACGCTCGGGGTTAGTTTAATATAAAAATAAATAAATATGTGCAGCTGAAATAAGAATGTAAATAAAAAAAATCATCTAGACATCTTCAGAAACAAATCATCCATTTTTGGGAGCAAAAAATAGTCCATTTATTATTTTATCCCATTAAATCAAAGTTCAAGAACAACTGCAGACAAGATCTGTAAAGGAGTTGTTTTATATATCCGGATATACACCTTAACGCTATTTAAATAGAGTCATATTTTGTTTGAAAATAAATATTAAGATCCGTATTATCCAATGAAGCCACTTCAGCGACCTTTAAAATGTGTTTATTTGTAGTGACATCAAATTATCGAAAATATTTCACGCCTTTTTCAACTCTATTGCCTGCTCTTACGTACGAATATTGCGTGGCGGTATTTATGTTGTAAATCGCATCACGGCATTGAATTGTTGACATTGAAATTTTTGAATTAATTTAACATTTTAATGTGTGGATGTGGTTTTTATGTATGAGTGTGAAGATGTTATAACTATGAACGATTATGTTATGTGCAACGGAGATAGGAAATCCTGTTTAAAATTGTTTCGTACGTAGATGGGTAAATTAATAGCTATTATCAAATTAATATTTGATATTTTATGATCTCTCTTAGAATTTAGGTATCTCTTGGAATGTCTATTGTAAGTATTATTTTATCATTAAACATAAACAAAGTTATATGTTTCGTAGATAATATGTTATTTTATGACATTTTTTGTACTCTAACATAATATAGAGATTTCAAACCTTTCAAAAACCTTTGTGAACCAGTTAAATAGAAAGATCGATTTCTTATACAGATGTAGAAATAACTATTCCATTTTCTTAATTCGATATTTTATACTTCCTAACAATCATATGTTTTTAATCTATACTAATATAATATTATAAAGCTGAAGAGTTTGTTTGTTTGTTTGTTTGAACGCGCTAATCTCGGGAACTACTGGTCCGATTTGAAAAATTCTTTCGGTATTAGATAGCCCATTTATCGAGGAAGGTTATAGGCTATATATAATCACGCTACGACCATCAGGGGTGGAGCCACGGGGGTGAAACCGCGCGGAGCAGCTAGTAAGACATATAGCAAAATACGTTGACACGACTGTCTGCCGATTGAACACAAAATTGATTATTAAGATTCACACAATATGATATAGTTATGCTAATTTATACATGTCTCATTAATAAACCGGTAAAGCAGCCTTCGCATTTGTTTTATTGTTATGTCTGTCTGTTTGATTATTTTTGGGGATTTAAAATAAATATAAAACAAAAAAAAATAGGAAATCGACTCTATATTTTCATTGTTATTAGATAAAGTCAAAAACATAGGAAAATAAATTATAAGATTTAAATATTTTTATCAAGTTATTACAAATCAAGGATTAAATCCGTATTTTAAATTAATTGAAATGCTTTATTATCAGGTGATTCCTTCCTCCTTCATAGGTATCTGTGCGACAACATGAAAATATAGTGAATACTAGCGATCAGCCCCGGCTTCGCCTGTGGTACATATTTCGCAATAAAAGGTAGCCTATGTTCTTTCTCAGGGTCTAAAGATTATCTGTGCCAAATTTCATCAAAATCGGTCTAGTGGTTTATGCGTGAAAACCATACATACATACATACATACAAACCTTTCCTCTTTATAATATTAGTATAGATTAATTATATCCCGAGTATTTAATACGTATAATTGTTAATATTTTTAGATAATGAAATACATACGAAAATACGACAATAGACCAAAGTACATCAAAGGGGATTTCTATAGTTTGGCAATGGGCAGAGACTTTTTTACGACTTCGAGATTCACACGCAAACAATCACTGACCAATTATTTCTACAATACACGATAGTAAAAATTAACATAGGAAATAATATGAAACCAATAACCTATACACTCATCATCGTCAGACCATTATGTTCCTACTGCTGGGACACAGGCCTCCTATGAGGGTACAGGCCATCCACCACGCTGGCCAAGTGCGGGCAGATGTCACATGTCGTCGAACTTTTTATTCTTTGACATGTTTTTTCAATATGCTTTTAAGGTTTCCACAAGATGTTTTCCTTCAATGTTTCGAGCAGTTGTGTGATACGCAAGCAAAGATAAATTGAAAAACAATTTTCCTGCGCTCTCGACTGGTCTCGAACCCTCGACTTATTGAATTCCGAGGTCCTCACCACTGATTAACACTGCTTAACACTATTAAGGCTAAAGAGATATTATTATTGATGTAAAACATCTATAGGCGTATGTAAAACCGCTTTCTGACATGGCGACGAATGTCGTGTCGACGCGTGACCACGCTATACTATGATAATATATACATAGTATATACATAGTCTATATACATTAGTGTGTGTGTGTTTAACATCTGCCAGGCATCGTGTCGGGTCACATTTTTTTTATTTATACCTCAACCTATATACTATCAAGGGCCAAAGGGTTCAGGTTCCATTTTTTTATCTTTATTTATTCCTTGACCAAATTTCCAAGGTTTTTACGCAACTTTCCCTGACTCATCCTATATCAGGCTAGGTTGAGTGGGCTCGTTGATTTATTATACAGATTACAATACGTGTTTATGACAATATGTTTTAAATAATTTCGTCATTAATAGAACATATTTTTATGTTAATAATATATTTTAAGGAACAGTTGAAAGATCAAATGTTAGTATTTACTAATTTCAGCCCACGCTATTGATATCATATTGTAAAAAACTACCAAGTACTTACAATATAGGTTATAAATAAGAATAAAGAAGAAGAAAATTTATATGTAAATAAATAAGGCTAATAGGCTTAATAAGCTTCTAAAATAAAGAAGGAGAAAATAATTATTCAACATTATGACCATGATTAAGGAGTATCTATGTACTAAAATAGCCCGTAACTAATACACTTTAAATGAAATAAAAATTCAACCAATTTTTACATATTAGAAAACAAACATTTTATAAGAATTTTATTTTAAAAATGACGAGTTTAATAAAGATTTTTATATTTTTCTAACTGCCATTAAAATCACACTGTCTAGCATTAGACATCAACGCACTACTTACGTTACTTTTAACGTACCGTTCATTGGACATGTAAACTTTTCTTTCCAAAATGAGGTACAACCTTGAAATACTTAAATATTATTGTGTATGACACATGTATTGGAACATAGAAAGTTGGCACTCAGACAAAAGGCTTCCAATAGTGTATTTCGTAACCACATTTCAAAGAATATCTTATGTTACAATAACTTTGTAGGGGTATACAAAATTACTTAACTAAGTCGTTCATTGTTGTGATACTGTTTTTTTTGTTCAGTTACTTTTATTATAATTAAAAAAATAAGATCCCTAAAGGATTTTTTCATAAAATGTAACTTTAATACTACATCCGATATGTAGAGTAAAATACAAATAATTTTAGTTTCACCAATAGTCATGATATTATTCCTGTACCACTCATATATCAATACAGATTTTTTTTATTCGCGTAAATAATTGTTTAATACCATTAACAATTTATTTAACTTTCAGTTACTAAAAAATTGCAAATTAAACTGAAAAATGTCCCTATAAGCAAACAAAATACATTTCTAATTTCCCCTCAATTTAATAATCAATACAAAATCGCTAATCGCCTCCGCTCATGATTCGGACCGACAGTCTCATTTTTAACTCACAATAGTTCCGCTATCCAAACAAAACGTATGCAACGATGTTATCTGCATCTCATATTGTTGACGCGTTGACGTGCGTGAAAACGCTACTGCTTGTGGTCTATGGCACGAATGACAGCTGTTGTTATATTATTGTTTAAAAGCTAAGTTTCTAATTTAGTGAGGTGGTTTCTTCAGTTTCAAAATTGCAAAAGAATCTACAACAAAATCAATATGGGTCGCATAACGCTAATAGTATAAAAAACAAAATTAAGGTAACCACTACAAGCGCGGCAAAGCACAGTGCAACAAATAATTTAAGTATACTTGCTTAAATAATATTTAGATACGAATAACAATTAATCTTTACTAATATTATAAAGAGGAAAGGTTTGTAATTATGAATGTGTGTATGGTTTTCACGCATAAACTATTGGACCGATTTTGATGGAATTTGGCACAGACAATTTTTAGACCCTGAGAAAGAACATAGACTACCTTTTATTGCAAAATATGTACCACGGGCGAAGCCGGGGCGCTAAGTACCGCTAGTTAATTATATAAAACTTACGACTCTACACTTGATTTGACCGACAAATATCCGACAAATAATACAGTATCCTGTGATGTATGTTACATCTATATAGATACTGATATTTGATTTATACTTCTACAGTTCAATGTACTTCTTAAGTAATTAGTTCAAACGTAATTTAATCGAAAAGCTAGCATAAATAAACAAACATTCATTTAATCCAAACTTAGTATTGAATATAGAGAATCGCTAAAACGTATAACTTACACCGCGTTACTAGCACACTATTGTAACTCGTAACTTCCACTCGACCAGTAAAATTTTCTTTACGCGAAAAGATCTTTTGTTCACAGCTCCCTCAATTTATCTTAGCCTTTGTTAATTCAAAAGATAACATTTGTGTCAATGAACGTGTATGTATGTCTATACGTTGGTTTTATGCACGATTTTATGTGTATAATTATACCTATATTATACAATGTGTAATTTGATGCTTTGCGAATATGAGTGTGAAATACGAAGCCTTTAAAATTACTGTAATAATGTTTACACAACGCCTGTAAGTTTATGTGGCCCTGGTACTTATTCTTCACATGAAATTATTTTAATTGCTGTTCTAAAGGGTAAATCTAAACAGATGAATAATTTATTTGTTGTTGGTAGGTTATAATGTTTATAATTATAATAATAGATAACAATAAACTAAAATAAAGGAAAACTTTGGTTATGGGTGTCCAATATATATTATAAAACTGAAGAGTTTTCTTGAACGCGCTAATCTCGGAAACTACTGGTCCGATTTGAAAAATTCTTTCAGTGTTAGATAGCTCATTTATCGAGGAAGGCTATAAGCTATATATTATCATCACGCTACGACCAACAGGAGTGGTCGAAACCGCGCGGAGCAGCTAGTACAGTATATAATTACCACTATTAAGTTTTTTATCTGTACTCTGTAATGCATTTTTTATATTCATAAGTAGCAAAGTCGATTACTTATTATTTGATTAAATTGCAAAGAAAATATAGCAAATATAATATAATTATTTACCATAATATATTTTTATTTAAAGAAATTCGCAAATACAAGAAATCAATCAGATTTATAGTGAACTAGCGGTCCGTCCCGGCTTCGCCCGTGGTACATATTTCGCAAGAAAAGGTAGCCTATGTTCTTTTTCAGGGTCTAAAGATTGTCTGTGCCAAATTTCATCAAAATCGGTTGAGAGGTTTAAGCGGGAAAGCGTAACAGACAGACAGACAGTTACTTTCGCATTTATAATATTAAGTAGTGATATAGCTTTTTAATTTACTTGTATTATTATAACATAGCGTATTATTTTTTATTATTTAAGAATTCCAGCATGAATCAAGTCTTACATAAAAAGATTCTTGGCACGTCCTCAATATATTCCTACAAAGAAACACAAATGACAAGATAATTAAAACGCATCTCAGAACAACTCACTCGTTAGATTATACAGTGTGTTCTGAATTTATTAGAAAGGTCAGTAAGACGAGAATATTTTGATATGATATAACATGATATAAGGTTTCAATTGCAGCAATTAAATAACAATAAGCTCTCAGGTGTACATAAATTTTGTATCCAACTAGTAATTTTTAAATTTAAAAGTCAGCAAAGCAATTATTGTAGAGAAATTTCCGTAACTTAAAGTGCCAATATATATTTGAACTGCGTTTTTGTAACCAAATCACTACATAGTATTAAACAAAGTCGCTTTCTCTGTCCCTATGTCCCTATGTATGCTTAAATCTTTAAAACTACGCAACGGATTTTGATGCGGTTTTTTTTAATAGAAAGAGTGATTCAAGAGGAAGGTTTTAGTATATAATATGTTCTAGACAAAGCGGGCGAAGCCGCGGGCGGAAAGCTAGTTAACTATAAAATAAACTAATCAAATCATATCATATTTAGTGATAAATTTTATAATAAATACAGAATTAATACTAAATGTATCACCAAAAAAATTACATACTTCCTTTTGACGAACAACACAACAAAAAAAATATGATCATTAAAAATAATAACATCCTGTATATAGTATGGACCACTCGAAGCCTTGCGTCAACTATCTGACCTATGTCATCACTCAAAGCTTCATAAAGTTAACTTATAATAATATATAAAAAGTAATGTTGCTTACGATATAATATGATAGGCAGGACTCTCTTGTGCTAAATTTAAGATGAGAAATATAGGTACTTGCATATTAAAATTAGTTATTTTATATTAGTACATTGCTTGTAAATAATATATAAGTTGAAAGGATAATTTATTTATTTTTAGATTAATTGAATCAAGATATTTTATAACTTATAATTTAAATAGATAAAAACAATTTACTATCTATAAATACATACTTTAAATTTTCACACTTTTCACGAGACTATACGTAAATTTTTCTTCTAAATTCCATGTCCATCTATATAATCATAATTATTCATTCAGCCAAACAAATAGATTTCTTTGGCATTTACAAATTTTTGTATCTTTTTAAATACCATTTCATAAAATTTTCTTAGACTCGTAATAAAAATGTATATTTTCCCCAAAAAATATTATCAATATCTAAAAACATCCTATTCAAATGTATCTAAATGTCATCAGTTTCGTGTCGACTCGACGACCTTCACGTTGAGGATGCCGCACCATTCCACCCACGAAACAATCTGAACCATATGACATAATGTTTCAAGTGTGGGTGACACTAACATTCCGCAGCTTATCTTATAGCATTTATCCATACTAATATTATAAATGCGAAAGTAACTCTGTCTGTCTGTCTGTTACTCAATCACGCCCTAACTACTGAACCAATTTGCATGAAATTTGGCATAGAGATATTTTGATACCCGAGAAAGGACATAGGCTACTTTTTACCCCGGGAAATAGGATAGGTTTTATCCCGGATACCCACGGGAACGGGAACTATGCGGGTTTTTCTTTGACTGCGCGGGCGAAGCTGCGGGTGGAAAGCTAGTATGAAATAAAATATAGCTTAAAAAACTAAAAAGCACGCTCTATTTTTTGTCAGGATAGACACCGGTCCTTGATAAATGTGAATTAATCTGTCCGTTTAAAGTGGGTCAAAATTGAATTTAAACAAATTCGACACCCTTAAATCAAATTATAATTAATGCTTGAGAATATTTATGAAAATGCGCAACAATATTTAGGTATAACAATTTAATTACAGTATTGGTATAACAATTTAATTAAATAAAAGTATTGAGAAAATCATTTTTAAATTAAACTAGCGGTCCGCCCCGGCTTCGCCCGTGGTACATGTTTACGTTTTCTCTACATAAGAACCATCCTCGTACTTCAAGGAATATAGTAAAAAAAGAATTATCGAAATCGGTTCAGCCGTTCTCGAGTTATGCACTTACCAACACATTTTGCGATTCATTTTTATTTATAACTAGCGGTCCGCCCCGGCTTCGCCCGTGGTACATAATATTTACGTTTTCTCTACATAAGAACCATCCTCGTACTTCAAGGAATATAATAAAAAAAGAATTATCGAAATCGGTCCAGCCGTTCTCGAGTTATGCGCTTACCAACACATTTTGCGATTCATTTTTATATATAAGAAGATAAGATTATGTAATCCAAAAAATATTTATCGATTTAAAGTCCCATAAATGATAACCATTTAAGGGAAATATCATCCAAATTGTCTCAGGAATTTAGTCGTTATTGTATTGATATAATTTAAATATCTTTATATAGTATTCAAGCATATATTATATGTGAAATATCAAATCCTCTAAATTGTGTTTTTCCTTATTTGGTTGCAAGCATTGAGACATCTAAAGATGATGCTTTCCTATTTATCATTTCAGTGGAAATATGATTACAAATAATATTATTAGTAAGTCTGTAATATAATATTATAAAGTTGTTTTAAAATTAAATGCTTCACATAAATAACTACATAAACACTGAATATCTAAAATTGATGTATAATTCATCTGCCCCATACCCCACAAGAGGACTCGGGATTTGTGTTTTACTGTATATTTTAGTACTAGCGGTCCGCCCCGGCTTCGCCCGTGGTACATATTTCGCAATAAAAGGTAGCCTATGTTCTTTCTCAGGGTCTAAAGATTATCTGTGCCAAATTTCATCAAAATCGGTCCAGTAGTTTATGCGTGAAAACCATACATACATACACACACATAAAAAGCAACAGAGGATGATGTAACAAAACTGATTGTTTCGTTACCGTGTAATTGATCGTGGTGTCTATTATCGATGTT
>CAJQZN010025665.1:0-12866 GCA_907164685.1 Colias eurytheme | reverse complement strand
CCTTCAAATAATTCATTACCCAAAAATATACATTGCGGGCTGCATTCACTCGTCATTTTCAACACGTCAATTAGAACGCGTAATGTAGTGCGTACAAGTGCGTAGCATCGGGGTAAAGCTCTAGTGCTGGGCGTAGTAAAAGATGATATCGATAGATTTTTTCGATTTAAAGATACTCTGTCCGAATACTATAAAGTTGCGTTTCAATAATCAGTTATAAGTACTTAGCGGTTTTTAAGTACTTATGTTTAAAAAGGGGGGCGTTAAAAATAATTTATTCTTAAAGTGGGCAGTAGACAAAAAAAGGTTGGGAACCCCTGGTGTAGATCTATAAGACGTTGCTGCCTATAGAATTTCAAGGTTATGTGTTCACAGGATTTGCAGGTTTTTATTCCTTTTCGAATGTCGAAAATTTACATCATAAATGATGGATGATTGCGTTGATTTAGAAGTTTGAATTTTACACAGCTTTAAGGGAAGGTTGACCTGAGTATTTGATATACATTTCATCTTGATAAGAAGCGCATTATTTGAACGCATTCTTGAGAAAAAGGGTCTTAATAGACACACAAATGGACAACAAAGTGATCCTATACGGTTTCCGTTCTTTTCTTTTCTGGTTCGTAAACCTGAAAACCACATCCCAAGATAACAAGGTTAAATAAATGTTTGCATAATCTACTGTTTCTGTGTTGTTATAGTGTTTTATTTCTTCCTATTGCTTCGCGGAGAGGCTAAGAGGATATGCAACTTAGCGACATTGTTTATATATAAGCAGGAATGTAATACAGAGCGTCTTTGTTACATACCGAGTTAAAATTAAATAAAATACGTATATAGAAACTACTTTTTCAAATAGCTTTCCGTAAAAAGGGCAATTAGGAAACTATCTCGCTAATAAATTTAGCCTTTGACACCCACTTCATACCTTGGTTTTTCACGTCATAATATGACGAACAGCATACATATTTAAAACATTATTTTTTATGCTATTTATGTATATATTCAGCGTAAAAACGCTCACCAAAAACGACTTATCGTAAAAAATGTTTATTTCATTTCAATAATAAAATCGTAATGCCGAAAACATGCAGAGGAGAAAGCAAAAATCCAAATAAACATGATCTCGATGAATTTATTGCAGTACTTACAAAACGGAAAATTACTCGAGCGTAAGGATAACTCGATTTTTATTATATTATCAGTTGTATACATATTCACTGACCTGTGCTTAATTGATTGTGTATTTTTATTATTCTTATCTGCCGAGTTTGAGTTGCATATAAATCTTTTTAGCACGTGTAGAAACGTACTTGCTTAATCATGATTCTCTAATAATATACAATATACATCTGTAATCATTTATTGGAGACGTGTAAAATTATTGTTTGTGAATTCATTCTCTTTTTTCGCTGAATTTTTATATGACTTGATATTATGCTTGATATTATAGTCGTGAATATTGAAGCTTTTTAAATTCAAGTAGCGTGTAGGAGTGTTTGACAGATTAATTTAGAATTTTCCTTTGTTTTTCATCAGCAACAGAGATAATCTTATGTTAAAAATATCTCTATTATACACAACTAATGAAACTACTACAATATTAACTTCTTCCTGTACTATCTAAACCTAAATATACCTAGACCTACATGAATAAAATACTTAAACAGATGTATGAATAATGCATCTGCCCCTTACCCCACTAGGGGACACGGGACTTCACTTTTTTACATGAATAACTTTAAAACCTACATGATTAGTCGATCACTTAGTCTATTATCTATTGCTATACAAAAAGCATGTTTTACTTAACCAAATAATGTCAACAAGCGTGTGTTTTACACAAATATATTTCAATTAAATGGTTTCGGAGTTTCAAAACAATCTTATTTGCAGAAGCGGCATTAAATTTTCACAAGTTGACAGAACTGTTAGCATCCAGCGAATACAAAATAGCCATATTACTGAAGGCTACATGCTATTTATTTATATGCTAATTTAGAGACATTAGATAAATAAATTCAGTGTGTTTGACAAATGATAACTATGAACTTAGTTATGTGAGGCGTAAAAACAATAAATATAATATGGTGTTTGATTCTTTTTTTAGCTTTAACAAATACCTACGTAGATAATAATTATATTTTAAAACATTTCATATAAAATATGTATTATGTAGTAATACAAAAAATGAAGACAAAGAAATACATTTTTTTGTTTATTTTTACGTTGTAGTTGTATTATAGTGGTTAAGACGTGTTCCGGTATAGCCTCAGCCTTAGCCATAGAATATTGATCTTCTGGAAATATTTTTATC
The DNA here is from genome assembly GCA_907164685.1 of Colias eurytheme. Taxonomy (NCBI): domain Eukaryota; kingdom Metazoa; phylum Arthropoda; class Insecta; order Lepidoptera; family Pieridae; genus Colias; species Colias eurytheme. The sequence continues at coordinate 10,549 of CAJQZN010025665.1, read as the reverse complement.
AATCTATCATGAATTTCTCTGCTAATTTGATCCAATACCTACCGGTTATGAAATCACGAAATACCGTTCTCACTCTACGCGAAATACAAACAGATTTATTGAATTAACAAAAGCTGAAAAACAGTGCTTATGTAAATTTTACGGCTCGGAATTTAGCTCCAAACTTTGTTTATTGCTTGCGTCTGTGCCAACACGAAACTTCTTGAGAACCGTTTAGATTACACCAAATAAATTATCGACAAAGCAATCCATTTACCAGTACAATAATTATAATGTTTTAGCCAAAACGTTAGGGACTTGACATATATTATATTTTTATCTATAATAAAACAGTGATTTAGCATTTTGTAAATGAATCTAGTAAATGCTCTAATTATATTTTTTACGTCAAATTTTATAGCGAATACAATATCTAGTATTTGTGTCATATATTAAAATATTAATTTGTTCATTATGATTAGAAGGTACAAATAAAATAAAGAAACTGCATTGTATTGGAATTTTCAAGAAAATAGTTTATAACTTTAAATATTCATCTCAATTCTCACTCATCTGGTATAGACGTAATTCGCCAGAATAATAGCCATCAGAAATTGTTTTAGACAACTACAAGAAATAATTTCCTAACTATACAGCTTTGGCCCCCGGGGCTATCAAATGAAATTGAGCTTGAAATTATGTTAAAAAATAAGCTTTTACAAAGATCTCAATCGCGTATTTGGAGGCTCAATCTTATCAAATGAATGCTAATCCAATATTTGTTGGATTTTTCGAGAAATTATTTCAGTATTCGTTAAAAGCTTTTTTTCACCCTATAATAAACAAGCACAGAGGGACCATTAATGGGTAGAGTGTCAAAAGAATTTAAGATTTTCTATCAGTTTTTTATCATTCCTTTAAAAAGCGGGAAAATTAATAAATTAATTATTATAAGGTCAAATTAGAACTGATCAACAACTGTGACCAAACGATATATGTACTTTAATTGCATTCTAATCGATTTATGTTAGTTTCAAAGCATAATATGAATATAGCATATAGGTAATTACGTAGTTCAATTGCTATATTTAAATTAGAGTAAGATTATAAATCGTTATATATATATTATATAATCGTTATATATTTTCTAAATTATAACTTCTCTATTTATATTAACTATTAAAATGGATTAATCTTTCTAATTAGGTTAATTCTCCTTGGAAAGCCTATATTCAAGCGATTGAGAAGCCATTTTAATCTCCGTTTTCTAAATATAATATTGGCATTTTTTAATAATAGTTATGGGAAAAGATAACGTCGATACGTATTTAGATTTTTGTTCTTCTGTCGACGTTAGTTGGCGCCATTATCATAAGTCAAGTCACGTAAAATTAAATGATTATTTGAACTGAAATGCTCCCCACGGCTTTTACCGGCTACCAAGTCTACAAAACTATTTGGCCTTCGGTTAAGAAAGTAATATAGGTACAACTTCGATTTCATTTTCATGAAATGTCTGACACAACTTTGAATCACTTTCTTCTGAAGTCAAACATTCATTAATTGAACAAACTTCTTTTTAATCGTTTGATTATATAACAAAGATAGCATAAAATAATACCTATTTCTTAAAGTTGCCTTTTTGCAATTATAGGAAAACTTCATATCGATTCCCCGTATTATTCGTAGATACAAATAAGAGCGTGTGTGTAGAGCACACGCGTCAGAAATGAAACTTCATTGGCAAGATTCAAGGATAGATAAATCCTCGCCTTATACCATGACGTGACGGTATTGCCATGATGCGACCTTGAAATTTTACTCTCAACGCGCTTAAAGAAGTTTCACTTCGGAAATTGATTTAAAATTTACTACACCTACAGTAGGTACTAAATATACCTGTCCCAATTAAAAAGATCCTTGAATCTCAACTCGTAAACAAATTTTTTCTTTAAGATAGCAAACCCTTAACAAAGCCTCCAAATTCCGCTTCAACTGTTTTTCTTTAAGCCTGCTTTTCTCACAACTTCTTAGCTGATAAAAGAAACAATAATTAAAATTGGGGTGGAAAATTTATAAAAAAATCTTCAGTTTAATGAAGTCGCTGGTCTCTTGTTATACATTCAACGCGTATAAAATATTTATTTTTATGAACTTACAAAATTATTTTTACAGTTTACATTTTTAAAGCCTTATTAGATTTTAGTTTATCCTAATCGTATACATAAATATCTGCAATTAAACAAAGGTATAATAATGGGAATTTATTAATAACAAATCTATATTATACATTCGTGCAAAAACTTATAGCCAACATGGACTAATAATGTAGCCAATAACGAACTTAAACAGATCACGTATTTATATTAAAAGTTTTTTCAGTAAGCCTTGTAATGAATAAGTTAGGCGACTTTTGTTTTATTATACATAAAACCTTTTTTATTATTTGTAAGGCGCGAGATCCTCTTTCTTGAATTAATAGACTGAACAAAAGAAATGGCTTTTATTATTGGAATAATAATCTCGAAAACAATATGTACCTACTACTTTATTATTAAAAGGCCAATCGACCAATAAAAATCAAATAAGGATGAATGCAAATATTTAAACGGAGGAATATTGTGGTGCTTTATGTTTTATTATATTTCTATTAATTGATAGGTTATTCTTCATTTTATTATTCATTATTTAAGTCCAATGATCCCGTCTAGTAGGTAAGTGTATCATGTATAATAATGCTATACTATAGCTTCTTCCCCAAGGTTTTCCAATTTACTCTACATTATTTAATTTACCCACAAATAAACACAAGGCACTACATAAATAAATCTTATAACATGCACAATGCAGTACCAAAGAATCATGAATAAATTGAAAAATAAAATTACATAATGCATTCGGAATAAGCTCTACACAATATTGAACTAATTTTAAAATTTTGTGAAGTTAGATAAATCGGATGAAACTCCGCGTTAAGAAATTTCCGTTTACTATTAGAACTATCAGAGTCTGTATTTCAGTATACAAAAATGTTTCAATGTCCAATCAAAGTTGGCAAACGTTAAAGCTCTACGGAGTACCTGAGAGCTTTCAGATTTCAGTTAAAGCCGATTTGCCGTCGCGAGCGGACGTATGTTCTCTACCACTAACTTTGATACGATCGTAACATCTACGTAAATATATCTAAAAGTTAATACAATGTGCTAATTCAAACATTTAGCTAGCAGTGTGGAATTATACAAAATGTTTTACGTTTTAGTGACTGTTATTTTTATAGCAAGTAAGTTTTTTATCGACATGATTTGCATGCAGTGCGAAGTAGAATTTTACTACAATGCGTATCATGCAAATGAGGCAATTCAAAGACAATTGTTACTTTAATGTGTCTGTTTAACTTGCTGATAAATTTTTGTATCGTGTTTTATGAGAACATTTTTGAGTTAAAAATACCTCGTATTGCATTTTTAAAACTGCGATTTAATAGTCTTTCTGGAAATAGGTAGCAATTGATGGACAAGCGTTTGAACAATTCATTTTCCCGCGATTCTGTATTGTTGAATTTTAGATGAAATTTTTTCATGCATAGTTACTATAGCGTACAATCGACCAATACGAATTTGCTGATGCTTTGTTACCAAATTATGAATATTAAACATTCGTGATGCGTTGTTGTCAACGCTCGTTAGGAAAACAATTATTAATTTCAGGTTCAATGCTATTTTAATTTTTATTACCATTTAGCATTTTAATATTACCTACAAGTAGAAGAAATATAGATTTTCTTTTTTATTACTTAAGTGAAAATATATAAGTTTATCTGTAACAATTTTAATAAATCTTATGGTATCAATTTTAACCGTTACTATTAACACATAATGCAAGTGTGCAGTCATTTCGTCACAAATTAAATATATAAAGCCACTCACCGTTTATTAAATCAATCTTTACTTTAAATATGTACAAAAACAACCTCGTATTATGATGATGTTATGATAAGATGATATTAACAACTATGGAGTTTCTTGTCGGTTCTTCTCCATGGATACTGCTTTCCGAATCGGTGGTAAATGTTAAAAATATGTAATGACGAATGAAAAGTGCTTCTAGAAGAACCCTAATCGAATAAATAAATGTTTGAGTTTGAATATTAAAGATATAAAACCACGAAAAATAAAGAAATTGGGCTATCGTGTGTTTGGGTATCGTCTTAGTTAACAATTCCAATCTACTCTTGAAACTCCAGATGAATGAGCTTTACTTCTATTGTTGATCCGGAGAGCATACAATTTTTGACCGCTTTTATGCACAAAGTAATCAAACGTTTCGGTAGAAATATTTTAATGAAATGAATAGGTAAAACAAAAATCATACCCGTGGCCCCGTCGTTGATGCGGCTTGACGGAACACAGTGGGGTTTTGGTCGGTAGGAATCCGACATAACCCACGGCCCCTTCCCCGGAGGCCGTGGGTATCTATGCAAGATTTCCCCACTTAAAAAAAAAAAAAAAAAAAGGTAAAACAAAAATAATGAGTAACGGTCGTGGCTGCTTGATGATTTTTTAATTTTACTAACGACTCAGGTAATTACAGCGTAGCCATTGTATGTTTTCTTTATGACAATCTGTGCTGAAATAATTGTATCATTTACATATGAAATTGCCAATTTAGATGATTACCATAACATTATATTATTACCTTCACGAAATAACAGCTTTATGAATACATCAAATTATCAAAACATAATGAAAATCGCTTCAACATCTATTGTGTCGGACGATGAAAATTTTAAACGCAGATTAGGCGCTCAATTACACTAATACCTATATTTATTTGTTAGAAATACGTACATTTGTTTACATTAAAGCATTATGTAGTACAATACAGACAAAATATATTTTGTTTTTAATGCTTACATCTTTCACAAAGGAAACATTAGTTTAGGTGCTCTTCAAAGAAAAAAGCCCTACAATAAATATAGTACAAAGCAAATACACTTAAGTACATACTAAATAAATATATGTTTATGACGATGATATCACGTATTTGCAATCTATTACAACCTTGGAATAGGAGAGTTCTCTCCAAATATCTATACTACTCGCTTATCCCGGTTTTACCCGGAATGATATAATAAACCTCTGTTTCTCGGTAAGGATATATATAAACAATTTAGTTTAGAAGCTCCAGAGACTTTTTCTCTATATAATTTGATAGTATTAGTATTGTTAGATATAAGTATTTATAACCATAACTTTTCTGATGCTTTAAAGAACACTACGAATATTTCCATGAACTAGGAAGATAACGTCAGCGTCCCGTCTCCACATAAAAAGTATATACATATATTAATTCATAAAGAGTACTGCGAATAATAAATAGTCAGCAAAATCAATTTATTGCTCTGGCAAGGCGTTAAAATGTAAGATTCCGAGCTCAGCATTCAATTCTTTGTGAGATACGAGTTTTCGCACGATTTACTTGTCTACATTGAAAATGTTGTTGAGAAAGTTTAAATTTCAATACTTTATACGAGAAGTTATAGTTTTAGTTCGTTATATTATTTGTGAACATTTTAATAGATTTTATGTTATTTGTCATGTAAATAAATATTTGAGTGCGTTTTAATTAATACATTATATTATCATAGATAGTCTTTCTTGTAGACGTTTTAAGTGTACATACAAATATTGTTTTTGAGTTATTATTTTCTCTAAATATTATCTACGTCTTAGTCTATTAATTATGATTTATGAAAATATCTTTAGAAAAGTAAAAGTGGTATCAAATACCTTTATGTACCTACATTTATTAAAAATTGTCATATTATAAATATCACTGTTAAAAATATTAGGTAAAGAAGCCTCTGTTAAGATAAAAAAGTCAAAAGTTTTTGAGATAAATCGTAAAAACTTCCTCATGTCACTTATTTCAAAATTTCAATCTAAGTTCTACATAATAAGAAACCGAGAAATCTTGTACTTTCAAGTATTTTATCCATACGGGCTCAATGTTCTGATAATAATCGTAGCACAACAATATTATTCCTACAATATTATCTCTAAAGTAACCACGGAACTTAAATTGTGTTTGCTATCAGCCAGTTAAATCGTGCTAACCTTAATGTTGGAGCGAATTTTCTATATAAATAAAATCAATGACTGTTTCAATGGAAAAATCATATCCTGTTTTCTCTGATGAGAGTTATGTGATTTTTTTGTAGTTAATTATTTTATTATAATGTTTCCTTGTTAACCTTAGTCAGTTTGTTAAATTTATTTTTTATGTATAATACTTGAACAAAATCTACAAGACTAATAGGTTTTAGAAGAGCTTGTGAAATACTTTGTTCAAAATCAGTTCATAAAAATATTATTAAATGACTATAATGGTCAATAAATATTTATAATTTGATTTCATCGTATTTATTATCATAGTTCTCTCATTATTATTATGTAACAATTGTGTATTGTAATCAAATAATGAATAATTTTACATATCAATAAGCAATAGGTTGTTCAGGCGACAAGTGCCAATAAATATCATTTCGCATACATTATTCACATGAATACATTATTTTTAAGATAAACTAGCGGTCCGCCCCGGCTTCGCCCGTGGTACATATTTTCGTTTTCTCTACATAAAAACCATCCTCGTACTTCAAGGAATATAATAAAAAAAGAATTATCGAAATCGGGTCAGCCGTTCTCGAGTTATGCTCTTACCAACACATTTTGCGATTCATTTTTATATATAAGATAAAGCAAAAATGCGTATTAAAAATTTACACTTTCTCCTAATTTTGATTCGCACTGATATTTTTGTGTTTATAATAAACGCGTTATAGGAATCTAATAAATTAGTTCTTAATTTTTTCATCAATTTCAAACAGTTTGGACATTTTATTAACTAATCCACGTTTAAAATGGACCGTTCAAAAATGAATTGTTGTTGTTATATTTGCTAAAATTAAGATGTTAATGAATTTAATCATATTATGCCAATGCGTCATTTATATTATGTACTAGCAGTCCGCCCCGGCTTCGCCCGTGGTACATATTTACGTTTTCTCTACGTAAAAACCATCCTCGTACTTCAAGGAATATAATAAAAAAAGAATTAACGAAATCGGTTCAGCCGTTCTCATGTTATGCGCTTACCAACACATTTTGGGATTCATTTTTATATGATAGAAGAAGATAAGTATGATAAAACCTGATTCATAAAGGGAATTTCACCTACATTCCGACAGGTATTTTCTACGTAATAGCGGCCAAGATTATTAAGCATCTGGGAGAAGTCGGAATTCCTGACTGCAATACCTATTACGTATAGAAAAATTAATTTACAGTATACTTGAATATGAATAAGTCGTGTTTATATCTTTTTATGAAGCTTTAATAGAGATACGAGATCCAATTAAAAGTATTCGCATAGTTAATCTTAAACCTATTCCTAATGTAAAACACGAGTCAAGCGGAGACGAGAAGAGTCGATTAAGTTTAAAAATAACTTGAACTTTTTGCTCAACTTCAAACATTCCGTACAATCAAACTATTAGTTTATTAACCCCTCAGCTGTCGCGGCGCGCCGCGTCAAAAAGGTGCTGTCTGTCGGAGAAATTCGAGCGGTCGGCGCTGATTTGCCGATTTTTTTCGATATTAAAATTTGTGATGTAAACTTTAACCTGTGACACTCTTGTAAATTTTGATGCTAACTAGATAACCAAACTTTATATTAGTTACCTTACTTACTCCCTGGCATGTTTATTTTACTTATTAGAAGCATTTTTTCCCACACTTTTTGAAAAAATACGACATTGTTAAGAAAAATACTCATAATAAAATAATATCAAGGTATTTTAGATTTTTATTTTTGTATTTTCACACTAGAATAGACAATCTTTTGAGTGAATATAACAAAAACATAGGTTTATTTTATAAAAATTCGAGAAAGTTGAGTATGAATATCATCGTTTACGCATGAAAATAAGTGGACGCGATCTCCACATACCTAATATGTTCATACAAATACAGACATTACAGTCTGCTCCAAAATTAGAACATTTCAAAAATTTTTGCTACTTTTTTTTATTTTTATTTTAATCAAAACTAGATAAAAACTAACAGTAATTTTTACTTTTTTAAAATATTTAGGTTTTTATTAATGTTTAAAAATCGTCTTATTCCTAAATGACTTCATTCTTATGGTGGACTTTGTTCTAACGTCTGTATGTATAACGTCTCAACATCAATTTTAATTTTAATTTATTTTTTCTTAAAATTAGCGATTAAGAAAATATTTTTTGTGGTAACCATAGCCATTATGAAGAAATGCTTTTTTTTCTTTCATGCTCTTAATTATTATAATATAGTACCTATAAAATGAAATGTTGTCCAACTACAAATCGAAAGGCACTGTATCCATACAGAAAAATGTCTAAGCTGTACAAAAGTGAAATCTACATTTAATTATACCATAACTTAATTATAAACCGTTACATTTAACTTATAAATCAAAAATTTCGGAAATTCGAGTTTTAAATATTTTTTATAAAATACAGCTTAAATATGTTAAGGATAAAAATCAATAAACTTAAAGATTCAAAATAAATAAACAATTATTATACATCTAAATGTTTTATTTACTTAAATAAATTTTACTTAACTGACAGAAAAAAAAATTCTTATGAAGCTTTGTGTCTGTACTATTTATATACTCATGTGGTTGTAATGTGTGGTGTTGACGCCAACATTGGCCAATAAATAGGAATATTTGCAACTTAGCATAAATAACGTTAACTTCTGTTCATTTTTTCTTATACATCGGAGTTCGGACGACCGCCTCGAGACGACGATTTATTACCACGAGGTTCCACTTGAATGTGATCAGGAAAGTGAGGAACGCTATCCAATCTAGTTGTACTTCAATACATGCAGTATTTCCAAGCATATTGTAGTTAAGATATAAACTAATCGGTAAAATTGTATTAAAATCGGTTCAGTAGTTTAGGGAGTCCATAGTACACAAACAGCATGAAACTTAAAAAATATTTTGATTGGAATAAAGTAAGACGTGTTATGTGTAGAATTTCATGAAGAATCCTGGTATCAGGAATTAAAAGCTGTAAATTCCCAAACACTAATCGTGTTAGTATTATTATCTGTTCATTTGACAAAATATACAGAGTTATATTTCTTGATTTCAAATACTGTTACGTCCTATTGTTAAAGTAAGCTTTGGAGTGTCTTGTCTTCCATTGCCATAAGAATCGTTGTTTGGATCCATTTGAATTCTCTTTTATTGATACTCAAATGCTTACGAATCAGAAAAGGTTATTCTATCAAATACAAATTTTTATTTTCGAAAGAAAATTAAAATATCAAGACGGAAGTTTATTTTAGGGTTACCTAACAAATAAGTTATTATTGATTATGTAGTTTAAACAGCAATGTGATATCTTCAAATAGAAAAATTGCATTCTTCTTCTGGGTAATAGAAGCAGTTTTGACACCAAAAGGCAAAAATACAATAATTGTTATCGCTAGTCATTTACAAAATGAGAGGGTAGATTTATATTTGCAGGCGTACTGCAAATGATGCATTTAATTCGTTTTATTAAATAAGTAATGTTCCAAGACTATTTAAAGTCATGAATGCAAATAAAAATAATCTTCAGACAGCGATCTACATCAGCTTTAACATTCGGCCTACAAATGTACTACATATAGTACATAAGAATAAAAAACCAGCCAAGTGAGAGTCGGACTCGCACACCGTGGGCTCCGAACAAACCAATTTTTAAAGTGAAACTTTTATTACATCGTCTCAAACTTTTTGGTCTGTGTAGCGCATGTCGCGTGACGGTCGGCTGCCGAGTAGGTATAAGGCAGTGTTCGGAACCGTTCGAACAGTTTCACTTTTACCATGGTTTCATAAAACCACACAACATTTTTATTATGTTGTAACTCCGAAATTTTATGTTTTTCGAAATTATTCTTCAATCTGCGCTATAAGACCTTATTTTACCCCAATTTCAAAACTCTACGTACACGGAAAGTACCCTGTAGGTGTCGATTCCCTTGCGAATGTCGAAATTTGCAGCATAACCCATTGAGCCCCGAACGGCCCGATCGGTCCACGATACAATAGATTTTCTATTGTGTCTGTGATTCCGGGGCCTGAGTTAATAAACGGCTTTATCTTTTGATTGCGTTGGTTTATAAGTTTGATTTTTTCACAGCTTCAATCGACTCAAGTAATCAATATAAATTTCAGTTTTATGTCACATCACGCGTTCCTGTGAAAATGGGTCTTGACAGACAGATGGGCAGATGGGATGGACAGACGTGATCCTATTAGGGTTCTGGACCCTTAAAAACCAAACCCTTTGGGATGCAGCCATTAATGCTGCAATTTTTAGCAAATTTTGACTTTTGCAATTGAATCAAAACCGACAGGGTACTTCCCAAGTACATAAAATCTTTAAATTTGGTAAAAAGCAATGTTTTATAAAACAGATATAAGAATAATCGCAAATAACATGATTTTTTTAATTACACTTTATATAAAA
>CAJQZN010025660.1:0-16154 GCA_907164685.1 Colias eurytheme | reverse complement strand
GGTCTGACCTTTATTGTTAGGTATGACAAAATCCTAGCCATTCATTCATTTGTCTTTCAGTAGTGCTTGGAACTAAATTTATAGAGCCCCGAAAACCCAAAGGGTTCACTATTACCAAAACCCATTGAATTTGAATTAATTGAAACAGGTCGCAAATAGCTAATTAACGGTCTGTGGAATAAAACAAACAGTTGGCGCCAATTTCTAAGCAGTTCAATTTTATGGGTTATATACTTAACTAATAATTGGAAATAATTTGAAATGAGAACACACTACACTGCACTACACAGTGCACTGTATAGTTACTAATTAGAAGTTCGTGACAATCGGTGGTCACTAGTCAGTGGTTAAGACCGTGTCACAATTATTAAAGTAGGTATAGATTGTCTAATCTAAAAATGAACGCCCCTCCACTGTGTTTACGCTCACATTCAAAGTACGTGTATAGACGCAATACACACAAATTGGTCTGCCTCATTGGTCGTTCAGTCCTCCAGTCCCGTCCATGCCCGAACGACAGGACCAGTTGGCCAACTAGTGCATAAATGACGCGATGCACGACAGAACGGACGTGTCATTCCGTACATAGCGCACTCTCCCCGCCATACAATGCTAGGCACCTGAACTGATCGCCCGATTAGTTGACAAATCAGTGCGCGAAAGTCAAAGTTTGCAGTAGAATCGCCGCGCGCACACATATAAAAGTGGTTCAATAATTATTTGTCCTCACACATTGAAACAATTAAGTTTAGTGGAAGGGCGTTCATTTTTAGATTAGACAATCTATACAGAGTTTTTATTTATGAACTTTTGTGCAACCATGTGTATTCATTAAATTCTCATAATTTCAACCTGCCCTGCTTGTGATACAGAAAAAAGTTGTATGAATTTTATGTTTCATTAATTTATAGCATTAAAATGCTAAAAATGAGGATCTTATAAAATACATATAAAGAATAGAAAGTAAAGTTATACAGTTATATTCCTACCAATAATTAACCCAAAAGTCAAATGTTAATAGAATCTGTATGGAATTTGGACAAAATTATTTTTTTACTTTTCACCAACATACCTATTTGATATTACTAGAAGTTTGCCTGAATGGTCTAAAAATATAGTTTCAAATCTTCAGGGAGAAAATCAAAAACAATAATGTGAAATCAGTACTTCATTTATTGAAATATATTAAATGCATATTTATTCCAAAACTCATAATATTGAAATTTATTACACATACATCCTTAAAATTAAATGATATTATTTAGCCAATGAAGTTCATCACAACTATATGTAGAACAAGATGGGCAAATATGAAATCAGCGAAGCCTCGCTCTGCACTCAGTCCGGAAAATTCGCTCTTATTTTCAGGATTTACTTGCAACCGTAAACACACTGTAAAAACATAACCTTGTATTAGTAAATCTGAAAGAATTGATTTTAATTACACAGCTATTATATACGTTTGTGTAATTATTTACTTACCACCAAGAACAAACGAGCTTACACAGGATATAAAGCCACTTAAAAAGGAGTTAAAGGGAAAAGTGCCGACGAGACAACAGTAAACGAATTGTATGACACCGGTCAAGAAAACGTATAATAGATAAGCATCTATAATTTTCAGCTTCTTTGGAGTTTTGGTAGAGTACTCTTGATATAGTTTTGGAATTACTGACGCTATTGAAGTCATGGTTATTTAAAAATTTGCAATTACACTTTTACAAACACAAATTGGTAGAAGAATTTACAATTTTGACGTTGTTGACAATTTGCAAATATGACGTGTCCTTTTAACAGTGCCTGTGACAGTGCCTTAATCTGTGTCTGTACATTCACGCTGAGATTTAATTTACAATGGCTGTTTTCCAATTACAGAGCATAATGCGACTCAGTGCTGCACAATGCCGAATTATGCTGATGCTTAATTGGAACATGAAACGCACCAGCAGGTTGCGCTAAGTTCAGTGTTGAAAAAAAAAATCAATAAAAAAATCAAAAAAGTTAGCAATAACCTCATTAGGGTACGCGCAGACAGAGAGCGTTCTGCGTTCCGCGTTCTGCGTTCTGCGTTCCGCGTTCTTTGTAATGTGAAGGATCTATAGCGCCGGCGCACACAGAACGCAGTTAGACCGCGGCGGTCATTCGGAACGCTTGCGTTCTCGCGTTCTCTGTACAGAATTACAAAGAACTCGCGTTCTCGCTATGGCTGGTCCGTCTTCTCCAATTGGTATCTTGTTTTTCTATTTCAGATTTTACATAGTCATGTAACTCATTGAAGCTATTTATTGACATTCGAAAATAAATACAAAATCTCTCTTCATCTTGAAGCAGCTCAGGGATAAGAATACTAAATTCTCCCATATTATCTCGTTTCGTGTTGATAGGGTGTACCCAACATTTTCTACTTTTTTTTGACTCCTCTAGACTCCACAAAAAGCAAAGCTTCATCTTCGGAAGATGAACTTTCGAGAGGCATGTTTCACGTGCGGAGAGTCACGAAATAGAACGCAAATGTCTTGAACGGCTCCTGTGTGCGCTAGAACGCAGAACGCAGAACTGACGAACGCAGAACGCAGAACGCGGAACGCAGAACGCTGTATGTCTGCGCGTAGCCTTAATGTGTAAATAAAGTGGTATACATAATAATTTTGAAAAATATTTTTTAATTTGGATTTTGATTATTTCATTAACATTTTTTTCAATGTTTGTACCTTCATCCATAATCATATTTATTTTTTTATCACAATTTGAATTAACTTTAATTATTTCGAAAAAAACTACAATGAAACGAAAGCTTTAAAATTTTTTCGATAAATCGATTGCACGCATCAATTCACGCGCATTACTTTTTCTAGTGCTCGATTGTGCGAAGCGTTGCTGTAGTTGGAACATTCAACCTTATGCATTATGCCGCACAATGCGCTCTAGTGCTGTAATTGGAAAACGGGGAATATTTGCTCCCAAATAAAATATCTTTAAAGCTTCAGTACTATATTACTTGCTCTGTGGCGTCAGTGGTATGTGTGTGTAGATTTATGTATGTAGTCGTAAATTTTATAGTTTAAATACATTTTATTACGTTTTATACATTTTCAGATTACACCGATTTATACCCCGTTTTCAAATTACAGCACTAGAGCGCATTATGCGGCATAATGCTTAACGTTGAATTTTCCAACTACAGCAACACTTCGCACAATCGAGCACTAGAAAAAGTAATGCGCGTGAATTGAATATTGATGCGTGCAATCGATTTATCGTTAGTAATGCATGACGAAAGATTTTGAAATCCTCTTCCATAATGTGTGTATACGTTTACTTTACAAGAAAAACCCTATATTTCGGTAATATACTTAAATTTAACGAAGATAAAAGCCATTTTCCAAAAAATATTTATTATCTGTGCCAAAACAGCTCGCAGGTGTCATGGCGTAGGAGTGACGTCACATTTTGGTAAATACGTAATTATTTGTACGCATTGCGAAGAAAATTAAAAAAATATTTATTTAATATGTGTTATAGAAACGAATTTCAAAGTTTATAAGTGGTGTGCAGTATTACAGTGTGAATCCACATAAAAATAATGCTCAAAAATGTGTTAGTAATTATTTTAAGCGAGAAAATAATAAGAAATGATTGTATAAAGTTGGCGCGGAGAACCCCGAACCATGTATTCGTGAATTCGCAATTATATTTCTATTCTGAGTCGATAAATCATACGTGAAACAATAGAAAATAAATAAAAATGCGTATTCTCAACATATTCATAACAACAAAAAACATCTGATTTGAGTTGTTTACTTAAGCGTGACGTCACGCGTGTTTTAGTCAAAATGGCCAACTGCAGTATTTCAATGTTTTATTTTATTGATAATCTCATTAATCTTAATGTTTTTAAGATTTCTAAGTCAATATATGTAATTTATCTATTATACATTTTCCCTTAAAAACACTAATACGATCATTTATGGATACTGTCGTCATGCCTGTTGGAAAAAAATTTAAAGCTTTCGTTTCATTGTAGTTTTTTCGAAATAATCAAAGTTAATTCGAATTATGTTAAAAAAATAAATATAAGTATGGATGAAGGTACAAACATTGAAAAAAATGTTAATGAAATAATCAAAATCCAAATTACTTAAAATAACCGTAAATATTTTTCAACCAATTATTATGTATACCCACACCACTTTATTTACACATTAATGAGGTTATTGCTAAAAAGTCCGGTCGCGGAGCAGGAAGAATTTCGTACATCTGTTATTACCTGTCACTGTCACTCCCTTGTAAAAATAATGTGTCTTGCTCGCACAGGTGCAATGACCGCCGTCCTTAGGGATTGTAAACCTTTAACCTGAGAGCGTAAGGTTTGTGTTTGCTTGATTGGTGTCAGGTGTTCAATTATGATTTTGTGAATTCAAAATTTATAAGAATAAACCTCAAACTCTTTATGTCCAATCAAAATCCGCCTAAGTCGAAATCGTGTGTTAGACTAACGTATTTCTGTAATTATTATTACAGAATAATACGTGTAAATAATATTTTTTGAAAAATAAGGTCATAAAGAAGTTTCACTTCTTATGTGTGTACACGCACACTTTTTTTTATAATATATCGTGGTTATTGAAAAAGTTAAAATGTAACTAACTAATAAGTATTGTAAATGAATAAAGGACATTTATTTAATAAATTAGTAAAAAACAATTTCTCCTCCAAATATTTCATGTAAACTGCACTTCATTCAAAAATGTTTGTGACCACTGTCAGTAGGTAAAGAGGTCATTATACGAAATTCTTTCTGCTCCGCGACCGGACTTTAACTCTATGAATATTTTTTTTTTTCAATACTGAACTAATAGCGCAACCTGCTGGTGCGTTTCACGTTCCAATTAAGCATCAGCATAATTCGGCATTGTGCGGCACTGAGTCGCATTATGCTCTGTAATTGGAAAACAGCCATAATATCATAGAGTGTGGCCAAAGTTACATGTTCTGTGGGCCCTCTGTAGTCTGTGCATTGCAAATGGCAATAATACAATAATCCTGTTAACTCAAACTTCAAAGTCAAGTTTTGCTTGTCATTCTATATTGTTAAATTGTGCTTATCATCAACCAATTCATTTATAAGTAATACATCGAACACACTATTAAATTCAAAATGATGAGTTTAAATGAAAATTTCCCTGAATATGCTTTGCCTGGAGCAAAAAAGGTGCATTTCGAGCCATATGCAGACAACGGTGGAAGCATCGTTGCTATTGCCGGTGAGGATTATGCAGTAATTGGAGCTGATACACGACTTAGTACCGGATTTTCTATCTATACAAGAGAACAAAAGAAGCTTTTCAAACTCTCTGATAAAACCGTACTCGGTGCAACGGGTTGTTGGTGTGATACTCTGACCCTGACGAGGCTCCTTCAAGCGCGCATGCAAATGTACGAGCACGAACACAACAAAGCAATGACAACACCTGCGGTCGCACAGATGCTGTCAACGATGTTGTATTACAAACGTTTCTTCCCATATTATGTCTCAAATGTGTTGGCCGGTATTGATGGTGAAGGAAAGGGCTGTGTGTACAGCTATGATCCCATCGGGCACTGTGAGCGATCTAACTACCGAGCGGGAGGCTCTGCGGGGGCACAGCTACAACCCCTCTTGGACAACCAAATTGGGCTAAAGAATATGCAAAATGTTACTGAAGTTCCATTGCCCCGAGAGAAGGCTTTGGCTCTTTTGAAGGATGTCTTTATAAGTGCAGCTGAGAGAGACATCTATACGGGTGATAGCATCTACATTCTTATTATTACTGCAAATGGTATCCAGGAAGAGAAGTTTGAGCTCCGTAAAGATTAATTTGTAAAATTATAATAAATTGTATTTCTAAATATTGCATTTTATTAATCTTATATATAAAAATGAATCGCAAAATGTGTTGGTAAGCGCATAACTCGAGAACGGCTGAACCGATTTCGATAATTCTTTTTTTATTATATTCCTTGAAGTACGAGGATGGTTCTTATGTAGAGAAAACATAAATATTATGTACCACGGGCGAAGCCGGGGCGGACCGCTAGTTTTCAATATAAACACCTTTTAACAATAACTGACTTTATTTTATTATAATAATTACAAGGTAACTACAATATAATTACATAATTTGTTCAAACACTATTTACAAATCTCAATAAATCTGAATATCTATATAACAATACAATTCACTTATTGTACTTCGGCATAACAAATATAGTTTGTGGAAAATTCTTTTCAAACATTTCTGTAACAACTTCCTGTCTCGAAGTGTCTCCAAGCAAAGTGGCTTTTAATCTGGGTGGTGTAGTGTTTCCAGCAACTAGAGGATGAATATTGTAGCACAATTCCACTTTTTCTTTAGGGGGAACAGTTATGGTGAATTTTTTGTAGCCAGAAAACATGTATGAGTCTGTTCCCTCCACTGCAAGGCTCAGTCGGACTGGCACATTTGTATTTCCAATTAAAATGCATTTCAAAGGCACACTAGTTTGTAATTGCACTGTTTCTGGATAGCTAACCTCTACGGATATGGGACAATCATCTATTGGCAAGCCAGCTAGAGCAGTACTACTCATGACACAAGGAGCATCTCTGTCACTTTTTCTTTTCCATTTGATATTATACAAACCAATTCTTATTGGTGGATCTTTAGGTTTATATGCAGCTTGTATACAAACAGCATCAGATGCTACATCTTTCTCTGCTACTTCTAGGTTTCTAATACATGATACTGATTCCTTATCACAATGCCTAAATGACTCAACTGTTTCCAATTCTGTGTCTAAAATTTGCAAGGCCCAGGGACTTAAAATTTTTATTTGAGGCATAACTATGAAAGCATCATCTACAAAGCATTTTGTGATTGGTTTGAAATTTAAATCTAAGAAATTAGCAGTAACTTCAAAGGGCTTTATTACAGATATCTTAGTTGTAAAGTCTTTGACACATTCTAATCTTGGAGTTTCATTCAGATTAATGAAGTATGACACTTTAATTTGAACTGTGGTTGTTGCTGTTTTATTGGTTTTTATGTAGAAGGTATTAGAGAAACTACTAGCCTTGTCAACATTGCCAACTTGCAGTTTTAATGGCTGTGTTTGTGGTTCCCCTCGCCTGAGAGTAAGATCTGTTACAGAGTCAGGATTAGGGTTATCTGGTGAACTTAGAAGAGTGAGAGTGACTGTCATATCAGAAACTGCACATTCCTCATCATTGGTGATTGTAAAGGTGGTAGGAAACCATTCTCCTTGCAGAGCTGGCACATTATTCACTACACCCACTGAGAGTCTACACTCTCTTGATACTATTGAAGCTGATGTTAAAGGCACAATGCAGTCAAATTCATAATCAGTTTTTGGACTTAGAATGAAATGTAACAGTTCTGGATGCACAAAAGTATTGGTTGCTTTATTTTCTTCAATTTTAAAGTTCATTATGATCCTTCTCTTTCTATCTGCATCCAGAATGAATGAGACATTTTTTATGTGTAATTCTGACCCACTGTCTTGAGGGTTTGATTTAAATTGGCACAGGAATCTGTGAACTTTACCCTCTGCAAGCTTAAAGTTTGTAATGCCTTCCTTGGTGACTGGGATTTCAATTGTTTCCGTGTTGCTGGATATTGTAAGATAAGCTTCTCTTATTTGGAGTGTGACTTTATAAGTCAATCTTACAAATATTTCAACTTCAACTAATTCATCCATTCTGTACTTCGGCTGTCGAAACTTTGTTTTGACCTCCATAAAGCTAGAAATGTTAGCCATGTCAATGGTTATTGTGAGAAGATCTTTTTCTATTACACTCTGCCACATTTCTAAAGCTTTGCTTTGAGAAGCAGCCGGAAGATCTGGCTCTGGGGAGGGAATGTTCAAGTTTAACACAGACATTATGTTTCTGTAAATCCTGTCTCTGTCATTATTTGGTACCAGGATGTATTTGGATAATGCTTCAATTGAGAGTTGGACATAATCCTGTATCTTAGCAGATAGATAGGCACATTGTAATGCTCTATTTAGAACATGTGACGCAAGAAACCACCACTTCTCCCTTCTATAATCCCATAGCATGTGTGTGAGCAATGTTAGAGCCTTGCCATAATCAGCACAGTAGTAATATTCATTGGCCATTTCAACAACCAACTGCTTTCTCATTCTAGGTGAATGGAATGTCTTAAATTGTGAAATAGCACAACCTAGGAAACTTATAATCATTGCTGAGTGATTGAATATTCTTTCATTGTACTGCAGAGCTAGAACAGCCGCTTGTTCCTTTTGTGGATCATGAGGGTCCGCACTTAATCTTCCAGGTCTCCAAGGTCTTTGACCATAAAATTCCACAATACCTTCCATGGGATCAGGTGGTGGTGGATACTGTAATGCTTCACAGCACACAGACCTCATTGCCTGCCGTCTCTTTACAGTAAATTGAGCTGCATACTGATAGTAGAAGCCTGGATGCTGTGTTTGTATAGCCGGGAGACCAGCTCTGATTGCCTCATCAAATAGCTCTCCAAAAGCACTGTATTGTCTAGCAATCCATGCATAATGTTCAAACAAGAGTTCAGTAGGCCCTATCCTGCTTTTGTATCTTTCAATATGGTTCTTGAGCTGAGTTATGGCATCTCTGGGTAGATTTAGGGTAAATAATAATTTGCACAATTTATAATTAAGGTAACCAGCTACTGTCCTAATTTCGTGGATATTGGTATCTACTTGTCGTGTTTCCAATAAGTTATTATATGCATGCATGTAATGTTTATTAGCTGTGCTGAAGTCTTGCTTCATTTCATTCAAGAAACCAAGTTTGAATTGATGACGCACAAATAAGTATTGATGTGTAGTCTTATTAAGATGATCTCTATGCTGTTTAATATTTTTTGTCTCATGGTGATAATAATTTTGTGCAATATCAGAGAATGCATTTTCTAACCTAATAATGTATCCCATGAGGTGGTCACTGTGGGGTAATACAAATAATGACTTAGATTGTATTTCACATGCAGAGCAAAGAGCTTGTGCTCTCTCAGCTCCCAGCATGTATTCAGACGGTGGAGGGGATAGTCCACTTTGTACAACCACTACGGCTACCTTAGTTGCATGCCCTTCCACAGCAGCTCGAATCGACTGCACTCTGGATGCACATTCTATAATTTTCTCATTCCATTGAGGATCATTCCACTCCATATCGTAAAATATTACAATTACAGCAGGTATTAAAGAAATTCGCTTTATTATCCAATTCTTCTTCAAAATTCCCTTCGGTATGTACCATTCATACGAATTTCTCTTGGGTTTCACGACTGGAAATTCAAAGGTATTATTGAGTATTTTAAATCTAACAGTGGCACGATCAGGTCGGCGGTTGTTGGAAAATGCGTCCCATATTGTTTTGTGAATTGCATTATTTACAATATCTAGTCCGGAGAGCCCGATTAATGCCAACGGCTTCTGAATAATTTCTGGAGGAAATTCAGTGTTGTCACTTGGTTGCGTCGCCATTATATTCGTAATGTATCAACTCCAACCAAATAGAAGCCGTGGCGATATGCGGCCTGTATCAGTTCATATCACATTTAATGCAGGCATTCATGAATATTGAACACTACACCAAGTATTTTAATGCAATTTACATTTAGAATTTCTACTCTACACCCCGTCCCCATCAGCAGATTCACGTCACTTTCTTTGACGTATGACAGAAACCGAAACGTATTTTGACAATAATCCGCAATCCGTTTCAGGATAAAAAAAAATTATTCATTAACTTATAATACTGAGTACAAACTGAAATTTAATGTTTATTATTTTAAATACAATTTAAATGTACGTATCTTAAAATATTTAATTTGCAAACATATTATGTGTAAGGTGCCGATCGCCAGGTAAAAAATAAGTTCCGTTGTCATTTGTCAAAATGTCAAGTTGTCAATCATTGACATTAGACATTCACATTATGTCAAATATTGTTGTCGTTTTACAATTCACGTTTTTGTCTTGTGTTGAGCCTGTTTTTGTTTAGTTTTAACTAAAGAACAAAACTTTGAATGAATATAGTTAGCAAACATTTCCTGAATATATATATTGCTACTGATATATTGATTGAAGATCTATACAAAAACAACCATGGCCTCACAAGCTTTAGCGTCTCTCACAGCCACTTACACTGATTCTGAAGGTGAAGAAGACATGGAAGATGGGCAGCAAACGCCGGACAAGGAAGATCCCAAAGTCTCACAGGCAGAACCAAGCCCGAAAGCCATCGATGAAACTATAAAAAGTTCATCTGCTCCCCCTTCACCTAAAAGAAGGCTAGTGTCATACGTCGACGATACTATCGTATCTGATGATGAGCAGATGTCGCCAACGGCGGAAAGCCAAGACGACATGAGAAGGTTGTCCATGGAAACTGACACTGATGATGCAGTACTGCGGTCAGATGCTGACGATTCACAAGACGGTGTCACCATACCCCCTGAACCTGCTGGAAAGTGCCCAAAAGAGCTGCAAGACACAATAGCTAAGTTCTACAATAGAATGCTAACAGAAGGATTAGATATGAATAAAATCATACAAGACAAAAAAAACTTTAGAAATCCTAGTATATATGAAAAGTTAATTCAATTTTGTGATATAAACGAGTTAGATACTAATTACCCGCCAGAAATCTATGATCCACTCAGGTGGGGGAAAGAGTCTTATTATGATGAATTGGCAAGAGTACAGAAATTGGAGATGGACAGACGAGAAAAAGAAAGGAAGGAAAAATCTAAAATAGACTTTATATCTGGGAAGAAGCCAGAGAGTGACGATGAAAAGAAAAGGAAGTCTAAATGGGATCAGGCAGCTCCAAATGTTGCAGCAAAGCCAGCTATCAAGCAGCCTGGTCTCCTGCAGCAGCCTCTCACCAGCAATGTGACGGGAACCAAAGGCACAGTCATTTCAGCTTTTGGATCTATTAACAAGAAACCAAAAATTTGACTTTAATCCAAAATCACATGGCAATGTGTTATGACTAGACATCGGATTATATGCACTAACAAAATGCCAAAATATGCATGCAAATATGCACTAAAAAAGGCCGAAATATGCACCATAAACGACTAATATGCCTAAAATATGCACAATACAAAATCAAAAAACCTATATTATTTTCATTTATTTTAATCAAAGATTGTTCAAAAACAGCCAAATTCTCTTAAAATTAAGTATAGTTTTTGTGGCAATATATAATTAAGCATTTTTCCAAATTTTCTAACGCAATTTTTTTTTACTATTGTCACCCAGTATCAATTTGTACGCCGAGAACGACTTCTCAACATCAACTGATGTCATTGGACAATATTTAAAACGCCATTTCTGCTGCCATTTCTTTCATTTTTCATAACCTGTACAGGCAGGGCCCGACCTGTGCCGTTGATGTAGGCAGGCCTGGAGTCAGCCACTGCGCTCGCGCTTACACGTCATTGTCACACATGCCTCCCGCTCCCCGCTACTAACGAAATATGCACGATTGGGGAAAAAGGCTAAAATATGCACTAACGCCGTAATTAGAGAGTTTTATGCATTTGCATATGCAAACATGCAAATGCATATAATCCGATGTCTAGTTATGACTCTAAATTATATAAAGTTTTTTGATGAAGTTAATTTAATAAACCAATCATAGCTTTAAGATCAAATATTGTTTTATTTCATTATAAATATTATATGATTCACAATTTAATAATAATAAATTATGTTTTAATATTAGGTGTGATGTGGGTGTAGTAGTAGTCTTCTTTGAATTACTTAATTCCAATTGGTATATAATATTTATAATTTAGATTTTACAAATTTTCGTGATATATCAAGCAAAGATTTGTAAATGTCGTAAAATAATTTGATTTGAAAGAAAGTCGACTTCATAAAAGTAGGCAAAGTTTATAATTTGTTTATTTTTTTATCTCAGTTAACCATCGTATTCTGACTCGGAATTCCGTTAGACTATGTAACGTTAAGTTGTTTTTTTTAACCAACCTAACTAGGCTTTTTTCTTTTCCGAATCTGAATTCCTGATCGTCTATATTACTTGATCCACAACTTGATCTGTGCTGATCGTGTGTGCCGCCGGGATTCAGAATAGGTACGCAGTGGGTACGCAGAATAGTGCGCAATTTTATGCTAGGCGTCCACTAGGCGGATCGGGCCGGGCCGCATCGCAACGCAAAAATACGCCGGCCTATGTTTTGTATGAAACATCGTCCATTAGCGACGGATCGGGTCGGGGCGGGCCGCAACGTATTGGCGGATATCGCTTCGCAGGTGGATTTCTGCCGGCGGTGCGCTGCGGCCCGGCCCGCCCCGACCCGTCTAGTGGACGCAGGCAGGTGGATGTGAGCGGCGAGCGTCTGTTAGATAAAATCCGCCTAGGCGGTCCGCCGCGCCCCGTACAGGTGGGCGCAGGAGCAAACATCACGTCCATTAGAGACGGCCCGTTGCGATGCGACCCGCACCGATACGTCACTAATGGACGCCTAGCATTAGAATGACATCTGACATTGACAGCTAGGTGAGGGGGGGATTTTATCAACACAACAAACCTTTGTTCGTCTGCGTAGGTCTGTGATTGTTTATATCTATTTGTTTTTTGACGCAGTAGCCACTGTCGTGATAGTTCTGTTGCGTCCGTTCGTAAATATGTCTGAGGCTACGGAAAGTGACCCAATTCCAACTTCTAGCGAAATTTCAGTCATAACCGATGTTAAAGAAGACGAAGGGCCTTCGCCTAAAAAGCGTAAGACTGCCTTCGACGAAGAGCCATCTGAGAAGTTAGAACATAGGCTGGGCGGCATTCTGTGTTGCGCAGTTTGCCTGGATCTGCCTCCTGCTGCCGTATATCAGGTATTCCAAAACAGCTGATATTGATTAACCGCGAATATCAGCTGTTTTTTTTATTTTTATTATTGCGAAACATGTTTAAAGTTACAAAGAGCACTTCCTACGCAATTCATATTTGGTAAAGTAACGAAAATGTCGTAATATAAATGAATACGTTGTATGTAAGCGGTTTCGGTTTTGTCATGTCGATCGAATGTACGTTTTATCGCCGTATTTTAAACATTGTCTTCGAAATTGACCTAGATTTCTGTATACGATGTTATAGATAAATAAATATTAAGATATATATTGTGATATAGAATAAGCTAATTCTAGTCTGTATGATCTCATAGAAATAAATGTAAGCATGTATTGTTGCACAAATTTTACATCAATAAAGAAATGTTTCAGATATATAGTTCGTTCTTTATTGAGATTCCTTAGATAATCCCATCCCTCCATGATATCATAAACATCACATCATAATTTAAGCAAAGATCATTAAAAATCAATTAATAGTTTCAATATACATTTGCTTATGTTATAGATATTATCTATCTCATATATCTTATTGATTCAATGAATGACATTAGTAACAAAGACTTTAATAATAAATTAACTTTATATTCAGTATAATATAACAAAATCTAGTCCGTCAGTTACCTATCACAAATCATTATTGTTCTATTGCAATAGTACTTATGTATAGTTTGATTTCAGGATCTTCAAAAATGGGGAAGAGGTAGAAAGAAACACATTACTCTACATAAACACTAAACAACATCATTACATTTTAAGCTTTTAATAAAAAAATACTTTAGTTGAACATTTTTGAAACAATAGATATAATTTTTAAAATATTCAGTTCTTATATTTTGCAATACACAAATATTCAAGTGAATGAAACACTAAACATTATGTAATCATTTAGTCGCCAACCAATGCATGAATATTGAATGCCTTCTACCTTGCAGTGTAGCAATGGGCACCTGATGTGCGCCCCTTGCTTCACACACCTGCTCGCTGACGCACGTCTCCGCGACGAGTCGGCGACTTGCCCGAACTGTCGTGTGGAGATATCCAAGACCTCAGCGTCCAGGAACCTGGCTGTGGAGAAGACGGTCTCCGAACTGCCCTCTGAGTGCAAGCACTGCACTCGCGTCTTCCCGCGACATTCGCTGCAGCACCATGAAGAAAAGACTTGCGAAGATAGGTAAGTAATAGTTTATAAATTTTCCTATATGCTTCTGCGTTTTGGTAAAAAAATCCTTTATAGGGGTATCTTTACAAATAAAACCTGACTATATTTTCGACACTGGTCAATGGTTTCAATTAAATGAAGCTTAAAATCCCAGTTGAATAGATAGCTTAGTAAAAATAAGTAAAGCATATGCTCAAAAGATACATTTATTTCATAGTCCTGTAGTATTTTTTTTAAACATCCTATATGACTAAGAAGAATTGACCTAATGTTATTGACTGAATTGTGGCATGATGCTCTCGTGTTTAGATAGCAATTCAGTTATCAGTCATTTGAAATAGTATCTAGCTTGCATATTACGGGGATTACTTCCGATACTGTAATCTTTTATTGAATGATGTTATCTTAATTCATATACTTTTTTTATAGATTGCGAAATGATAAATTTGTTTAAGCGAAAATAAATTGGCGAAAGTAATTTCGATAAATGGAATGTGCAAATATCGCATTAGTATCTTCGAAGGTATTCTCGACAAAGCTATTAGACTGTAAGGTTCAGTTAGCCAGTTAAACCCGACCCCTGCTTTGTCCCGCAGGCCGTACAAGTTCACGCAACTGACGGTGGACATAGCGCCGCATAAGGCTCTCAGTGGTTTGGTTCGCATTGTGGCCAATGTGTATGGCTTCCTGTTGTCCTTCTTCAGAAGAAGCTA
Source organism: Colias eurytheme (assembly GCA_907164685.1). Lineage (NCBI taxonomy): Eukaryota > Metazoa > Arthropoda > Insecta > Lepidoptera > Pieridae > Colias > Colias eurytheme. The sequence continues at coordinate 1,352 of CAJQZN010025660.1, read as the reverse complement.
CCTCGTCTCCGAGGTCACGGCACACAAGCGTCGTAGGTACCGCAGGTGTGTGCTGTGTATTTCGGCCTTATTAACGCTTAGTTTTCAATATGGTCCAGGAGCGTACCATGGGTTACGATTTTATTACAGGTATGCTCTGAGAGCAGGATTGATAAGTGCTGTGGATGGCTTCGCTTTCCTTTCTCTGTCCTAATGTCTATAATATAATGATAATATCGTGATACGCCACCTGGTCATAATTGATTGCCTAACACAAAGGTCCGGTTAACTAACATACAAGTTAAGCGCTTTATAACATGCTATAATGCGAACCAAACTTATTAGTTGTCTTAATTGTGTTTCATTCATCTTATACCTATCACAGATAAGTAACTAGTAGTAGATGTATGTAAAATTACATCGTCTTAGAAATTGTCACAGTTTGAAATCACATATTTTAATCCGCAAGTAAGTAAGTGGGTGCCATGTAAATACATCATCACATTTTCCTTTTACAAATTTGGTAGTTATTTGATAAAATTCCGCGGACGTAAACAAGTAGCTAGTGGTCAGAAAATAGCCAAAAACTACTACGGACAAGACAGGTGAGCGATCAATTGCAATTAGGAAGTTTAGGGATCGTACTTCCTGAGGAGCAGCTAGGCTAAATTAAAAAAAAATACTCACTATCAGATCAGCCAATTGGCAATAGTAAGAAAGGGCAAAGTAGGATTTATTGGTCACTATAGTTCGTGTGTAGACTGACGATAAAATTTTTCCATTTCGAACCAAATAATTCGGTACCTATCCTTTTCGAAGATGTGTATTTTTTATTATTGTTTAAAAGGAAAAAGATGTGGATGTGTGCTAATAGGAGTAGGAAAGAACTTGGTACGACGATGAACATTCCATGGCTTTAACATTTTGAATCATAAGGGTAATGAATGATGTGATTACCTAGGTATAATAATACATATATGGGCTACACGGGATTACAAACTAAGTTAACAAGCGTATGTTTGGCTGTATCTTCATAGTTGTCATTAAACCAAGAATAACTACAACAACAGTGTAGAAAAATGAGAGATCAGGGAAAGCATACAGTGCGCTTAGTTTTTAAAGGTAGCTCACCCAGGATTCGAACCTAGAATCTTGCAATTCTAAACTGAACCGATTTTTTATTGATTCACAATGGGAACTATATTTTCTATCACCAAAATTTATATTTGTCATCAAGTTGTATCACCTAATAAATAGATCTATCACCACGAAATATTTTCGTTCTCAGATAAACAAAAATTGTTCCCAGGTATGAATTATCAAATAAATGTTAATATATGTGTCAAATAAGAGATCGATAACCAATAAAATTA